>CABHPH010147480.1:0-32956 GCA_902168325.1 Peromyscus nudipes
TCTCTCTCTCTCTCTCTCTCTCTCTCTCTCTCTCTCTCTCTCTGTAATATGTGTATAATATATATGAATATATAAATACATTACACACACACAATGGATACATAAACATCCACAGAGTCTGCATTCTAGCAACAGCAGCCTGTCAGCTTTCAACAACCATTTGCCCTGCCCAATGATATACTTTTGTCTCTGTAAAATCCTAATTATCATAAGAAGTAACATTATAAACTTTGAGAATTCATGCGTGTATACAGTGAAATATGATTATATCCACTCCCATCACCACTCCAAATACTCCCAAATCTCCCCCAACACATCCACCTACCTTCTAACTTGAGAAGTATTTTTAAAACCATGTGTCTTTGAAGATTTCACAGGAAGTTCCATATAACACGTTACCAGTCCTGCCAGTTTCTTGGGATGAAAGCATAGCAACTGTTAAAAACAGAACTTCAGTTCACCAGCTTTGGAGGACTTTTCGAACCATAAAATTTTGGACTTCAACTTTTACAAATAGCAATATTCTGGTGGAGTAGGAGGCAAATGGTTTGGTAAGAAAATTAAAGGATAAAACATTTCTCCAGCAGTATTTCTTCTCATTAGACTCTAGTGTGGCAGAGCTGTCATTGTGGACATAAAGTGCCAGTAAAAGTCACAAAGCCATTGCTGATCTCTAGATTGCCCCTAGCACTGGTTCTAACTAAGCACAAGGAGAAAATGGTTAGTTTTCAGTAGATGGTAAACAACCTAAAATGTCTGAAACTGGTAAATACACTGCAAAGACAATTAACAGGAGATACGTGCCCATTTAAGTGAAATTTTGGAGGAAACTATATTTTTCCATTGAAGAGACCTAAAGGAACTTCCTTTAATTATGCTCTGATCATAATTACCTCCTATCTGTTATGTGAATGAACCAACATAACCTTGTGTTGGCGTATCTTGGGATGTTGTATGATAAAGAAAAAAATCATTAAACATGTCTCCAATTTGAAATTGTAATCATCAAAGACACAAAGAGTGAAACAAAATCTGTACCAAGTATATAGGTAGAAAAAATTTTTTTAATAAAACTCTACGGCTTCTGAAACTTAGAAAATTTTTCTAAGGCTAGCAAGATTTGTGGTTTGGCCACAGTGTGTATTTCTTTGTCCTTTTTCCTATGCCCAGATACAAAACCATTTTTCTGATTTGAAATGTAATGGGGAAACTGGCAATCATCTGTAGGGGAGAGGAAAAGATGAGGAAGGGGAGATGAAGAAACATATACTTTTTGCTATAATGTCAGTTATTTAAACTCCATGACATTGGCAGCTGTCATAACTTTTTTCCCTTCCAGGCAGCACCTAACATAGTTCTTCACCAATAAGTATTCAATGAGTATTTACGGAATAAATTTGATCTTGGACTGTCTGGAACTACTTGTTTGAAGAGGATTTTGGCACACTGCTCAAGAGAATCATGAAATATCTGTTTAAAGAAAATGCCTCAAGGGATTTAGTTCTAGATCACTTTAGTGAAAGTCCAGCAAATTAGAGAAGGTGCAGGTGTCAGCAAGACTACGAGGTGTCTACCCAAAGTTCCTTGTATAAGAGGACAATATCACCTACAAAAAAAATCACCCTCGGTAAACAAGTTTCACTCACAGGAAGAAAGGGTTCATGAAAGAAGAATGCAGTTTTCAGTTTGTGCTGCTCAAGCTAGTGTCTGACTGGCAGGTGGCATATAACACAATGAGGGTTCTAGGTATGAATTCCCACTCCATAATAAGTGGTTCTGGGCCATGAGTGGATTCCTTAGGCTGTCTAAAACTCAGTTTCTTTGACTGTGAATTTGAAGCATTGATATTATGGAATCTCACACGGCTGTGAGAATTACAGAAGGGTGGCTTCTGGGTTTTGACAAGTTGATAAACCACCTCCTGCAAAAGTAAAAGGAAATCATGAGCTGGAAAATAAAATTATGAAAACCTTAAGATACCCTGTGGGGATGATGACACGTCTGTGAAAAGTTAGTAGGGAAATGAAGAGGCAGCTTCCTGGAATGGCGGCAGCAGCAGCAATGGAAAGAAGGCTAGGAGATAGCTAGTCATTACCTTGAAGCTCTAGTACCATTGCCCATCCCACAAATGAAGAAATCAAAGCTACTGTTGATCTATGTGGGTGATAACTTGGTATGCCAGCCTATGTTGACTACTCAAGGGAGGCCTTACCCCCTATGAGGAAGGGATGGGGTGGGATGGGGAGGAGGTGGGATAAGGAGAGGGAGGGAGAACAGAAAACAAAGATGTCCTTCTGTAGTAAAAAGCCAAGAGAAGTAGGGCAGTATCAAATGAGGAAATCTATAACTCTACAGCACACAGACCTTCCTTAGCCAGAAATCAAGGCTAGCATCCCCAGAACTAAATCATGAAGTTATAGCCCTGATGTGGCAAAGAAAAAAAATATATCTTTGGATTCTTTCCCTAAAACTCAAAGCCCATTTGAACTATGTGAAAATGGTGGCCAAGTACAAGATACAGAACATTATGGTAAATACCAGACAAGCACTCTTCAAAAGTATCAAAGTTATAAGAAATAAGGAAATTCCAGAAACTCTCAACAATATGGGAATATGACAAATGAATGTAGTGCTGCATCCTGTAATGAATAGTAGGGAAGAAAAACACATTGGTGGCAAAATTGGGGATATACGCTATGTTGGAAGGGTATAGGTTCACAGATAGTATTACAGCAACATTAACTTCTTAGATTTGACAAATACACCATAGTTACATAAGATGACGCCTCTAGTGGAAGTTGTGCAAAGGGGAAGGGCTGATGGAATCCTTTAGTGCCATCTTTAATAATTCTCTGTAATTCTAACATTATTTCAAATAACAAGACTTTTATAAAAGTAGAGCAAGTATAAGTGACTCTACTATTTATAAAAGTCACTCCATTATGCCCTACAGACCCTGCAAGATTGAAGGAAATGACATCATTCCTGTCTTCTTCCCTTTTTTTAATTTAAAATTTTTTTCAGTTTACATACCAACCCCTGTTCTCCCTCCCTCCCCTTATCCCACCTCCTCCCCATCCCACCCCATCCCCTCCTCATAGAGGGTAAGGCCTCCCTTCGGTAGTCAACATAGGCTGGCATACCAAGTTGGGGCAGGACTAAGCCCCTCCCTCCTTCATCACAGCTGAGTATGTCTTCTTTCTTTTTAGGAGATCGCTGTTCAATATCCAGGAAGGGGCAATGGTGGCAAGTGCCTTTAATGCCAGCACTTGGGAAATGAGGCAGAGGCAGGCAGATCTCTCTGAGTTCGAGGCCACCCTGGTCTACAGAGAGAGTTCCAGGACAGACTCCAAAGCTACACAGAGAAACCTTGTCTTGAAAAAAACCAAAAACCAAACAAACAAATAAAACAATATCCAGGAAAAAGTACTAAACATTGAAATAGGAACACACAGGGTTTCTCAAAAGTAATTTGTATCTTACAATCTTTCCACCACATAGCTCCCTGAGGGGAGGGATTTGCTGAAGACATCCCATTTAGGACAGAGTATTCCAAAATCTTTCACTCTCTATGCATTGTCCAGTTGGAGGTTTCTGTGTTAGTTCCAGGGATTGGTGACTCCAAGGAAATAGTATCTTCCAGACACAACAGGACTGATGTACATATGAACTCACAGAGACTATTGCAGCATGCACAGGTCCCGCACAAGGTTCAAGGCAGGTGGAGTCCCAGTGCTGAGAGTGGGGAGTGGACACTGGCTCTCATCCCTAACCAAGAAGCTATCTCCAATTGGCATCTGCTT
Organism: Peromyscus nudipes; assembly: GCA_902168325.1. NCBI lineage: Eukaryota > Metazoa > Chordata > Mammalia > Rodentia > Cricetidae > Peromyscus > Peromyscus nudipes. Next base: position 3,804 of record CABHPH010147480.1, read on the forward strand.
GCAAAGGAAAAATTATTTTTATCCAATGGAGTCTCACTGGGTGCGTTAACCACACTTAAAGGTAGGCCTTATACCCAACAGTAGATGACCAACACAAAATGAACTCAATACTTTTGTGAATTTTTTTTGTTTCATATTTCTTTGCTTGAGCATTTTTGTCTTATTTGTTTTTTGCTTATATATTATGGTTACCCATTTTGTGCTTTTATGGTGTGTGTGTGGAGCGAGAGGTTATATGGGGTAGAGTATATGTGTTGTACTTTTTTTTTTTAAGTTCTCGTTTGTGTTCATTTTTTACTGTCGTTTGTTTTCTAAAGAGAGAGGGTGTGGAAAGAAGGCATGGAGTTGAGGGGCTGGGGAAGTGAGAATGACTTGGGAGAAGTTGGGAGAATGTGCCCTAGACAATCTAATCTGTCATTGTTTCAAACAATTTCACAAATCAGTCTTTTTTGAAAAAAAATTCATAGAATATATTCTGATATTTTGTCAGGCCCATTTCCAATTTAAAAAAAAAATTGTGCCTAAAAGAGTGCAAAACTAAGCCAAGATTTTAAAAGACCCTCAGGTATTAGGCAGACAAAAATTGGAGTTTAAGCCCTGCCCAAAAAGTAGGGATTCTGATAAACAGTACAAGTTTTCAGGTGACAGGAGATTGCTACACTCTTTGAGAAAAGGTAAACAAGAACTAAATCAGCTATGATAAATATAGAAGCCCAATGTGAATCATGTCAACCCTAGGCCCAGAAGCCAGCCAGAGAAGATGTAAAGGCCCCCTGAAGGAAGACAGCATTATCTAGAGCCATAAATCATTTTTTCAATTTGTATATGAAATAATTGATCTTTGATTTAAAACAGCTGGGTTTATAAGAATGAAAACCAAGAGTTAAACACTATGAATACACACAAGAGAGAGATAGATTGTGGAGTTATCAAACACTAAATAGTCATAATTAATACTTCAGTGTATTGAATGATAATATTGAAATTTCAGCAAGAACTTGAAAAATCATTAAGTTAAATTCTAGGGCCAAAAAATACAGTATTCAAAGGCTAGGGCAATGGCTCAGTCATTCAGGTGCTTACCTCAAAAGTATGAGGACTTGAGTTTGAGTTTGATTCCAGAAAGCACATGTTAAAAGATGAGCATCAGTCGGGCGTTGGTGGCGCACACCTTTAATCCCAGCACTCGGGAGGCAGAGGCAGGCAGATCTCTGTGAGTTCAAGGCCAGCCTGGGCTACCAAGTGAGCTCCAGGAAAGGTGCAAAGCTACACAGAGAAACCCTGTCTCGAAAAAACCAAAAAAAAAAAAAAGATGAGCATGGAGGCTCATGTTTGTAATCCTAATTATATGGAGACTAAAATTTAAATTCACAGATATATATATATATATAATATATATATTCCTAATTATGGAGATGGAGACAAGCAGATCCCTGGTACTCTCACTGGTCAGTCAGCCTAGCCTACTTTCTAAGCTGCAGGCCACTGAGAAATCCTGTAGCCAAAATAAAACCAAAACCAAAAATACAAGGTGGACAGTGCTGAAGGAGCAATATGCAAGATTCAAGGTTGATAACCACTTGCATGTGCACACATGCACCTGTACATGCATGTGCACACACAAATAACCAAATTTTAAAATTAAATGGATGGCCTAATAGCATGTTACAGAGAAGATAAAAATGAGTTACTGAAAGATGAATCTGAAGAAATTATTGAGGCTAAAATAATGACAGGCTTAATTTTTAAATGTTTTAATTGCTAATTGAAAATTTTATGTGCTTTATATTCACATGATATTGCATGTTCACTGCATTTTGTTTTTCTATAGATTAATGTTCAATCTTATATTTTTGATATATATAGTGTAACTTTAAAAATACGATTGATTTTTAAGTGGTCTAAAAGTAAACAGAATTAGAGTCCTTTAAAGAGAAGATAAAATTTTGGGTCTTAAACAAAAAATTTGGATCTTAAAAACAAATACAAAAATCCAAGGTCTTCCAGAGAAAGTTAATTGTTCAGTATTAAATGATCATTGATTACATTTCCTTCAAACTACTCAATAACCACACTAGGAGCAAGAAGATAACATACTTTTTGTTTTGTTTTGTTTTGTTTTTCGAGACAGGGTTTCTCTGTGTAGCTTTGCGCCTTTCTTGGAACTCGCTTTGGAGACCAGGCTGGCCTCGAACTCACAGAGATCCTCCTGCCTCTGCCTCCTGATTAAAGGCGTGCGCCACCACCGCCCGGCCACACTTTTTCATATTAAGATAAAAGCACTTGAATATAAAGTTTTAGATATTAAGAAATATAAAGGTTTGAAAGTGATGCTCAGCAGTGTAGCATTTGCTTAGCATGCACAAGGTTCTGTGATCAAGCCTTCATACTAACAAAAAAAATTCTCTGGACAGATGCCCCCAAATGATATGAAAAAGGAAGAGGCATCAAATAATGAGAGCTTAGGAAAAGAAATGAAAAAGAAGGAAATATACATGCAGTCAAGAATTAAAATTCTAAAGACTACTAATACAGTTTATGTTTGTATAGATTAAACACACTAAAATGAGAATGGCTCTCAATAGAACATACAAGCATCATTCCAACTCAATGATTCCAAGAGGTACAATTAAAACAAAAAAAGGATGAAAAAGTAAAACTAAGACAATAAATGATACAACAAGTAAGTATAAAGCAAAGAAGAAGCGGAGCCAAATGTAGCAGCACTCACCAGTACTTGGGAGGATGAGGCAAGAGGGCTATCACCTGTTTGAAGGCAGCTAATGGCTCATAGTAAGACTCTATTTCAAAAAAATAATGGAGGATGAGAATCTTACTATGTAAAAACAACAATAAAACAGAAACAAAAAGAACAAAACCAAACATTTAAAATAGGAAATGACCAAAGAAATAAAGTTAAATATGATCTACACATAAAAAAAATAATAAGAAAACTATAGATATGGTAGGAAGACATATTCAGCACTAACATACATGTTCTTACTGTTAAAACCTCATCAATCATACTGGGAGAAATATGAATTTGCATTTAATGGACACTCCCAAATGTCAACATTTGTGGGATGCATCTAAAGCCACATCGAGGACATTTGACTTTAGATATTATGGTTAGGATATCAGAAATATTTAAGACAAACAAACTTCAACACAAAAAGATACCTCCAAAGCAAATACAATAAACAAGAAAAAAGCAAGTAGTAAGGGCTGAATTAGAGAACAAGAAGAAAACTAAAACCCATATCTTTGAAAATATTAAGATAAACAGTTTCTTGGTAAGATGGATAAAGAAATTAGAAATAAAACACAGAAGTCTGAGCATATAGTTCAGTTCGTAGAATGCTTGCCTAGGACTCCTGAAGCCCTGGGTTTGATCCCCAGCACTACATAAAGCAGGAGTGGTGCTGCACAACTATAATCCTAGCACTTAGAAGGTGAAGAAGGAGAATTGGCAGCTCAACATCACCCTTCACTACATAGTGACTTCAAGGCTAGCTTAAGGTATATGAAAGAAACCCTGTCTCAAAATATAATCAAAATATTTTTTAAATAATTTTTGTTAAAAAACTACAGTATAAAGTGGTGGCTTTTAAAATATTAAAACATAAATAACTACATATTGAGAAATTTGAAAACTTAATGTTTCTGAATGAAAAAAGGGCAAACGTTCATAGACAAACAGGTGTTAAATTGAAATGACAGGTAAAGATCTTCCTTGATACACAAGAACCTATCACATATCAAGATTGCTTGGCAAGTGAGTTCTAAAAATCATCATTAATTTATAATACATTACCTCTGCAAGTTATTCTAGTACACTCATAAGAAGTGAAAGATAATGATTCCTTATGCTAATGCTATCTAGATTCCCAAACTGGTAGTAGATAATGTCTACACATTTATGTATTTACACATATGCCTATGATATATTTTATAAAGTAAAATACTAAAATATATAGGATATAGATCTGATAAAGCATATGTCATATACTTTAATACATATGAATGTGATCCAAAAATCATTTCAAAGTTTAGCTAACAAAATCCAATGTTGTGTTACAATATACATCACATCAAGTAGTTCTTTATAATCCAATATATGAAAAATGTTCAATATCAAGAAATCTGCTTTATTCATGAAATTTACTAAATTAATGGTCTCAAGAAATATTTTTCAGGAAGAAAAATGCAAATTTTCAACATCCATTTGTGAACTATTAAACTTTATTAAGCTAAAATAAGATAAAACTTCTTTAACTTTCTAAATACAACAAACTGGTAGTTATATGTTTTGGTTTTGTGTGTGTGTGGATATGTGTGTGTGTTTATATCCATTGGAAGGTGCACACACTCATGTGATCGTGTGTAGATGCCAATGGATAATAATAGATATCTCTCTCTATCATTCTCCATCTTATTTTTTGAGAGAGGGTCTCTCCCTGAACCTGGAAATTGCTTGATTTAACAAGACTGGATGGTTAGACAAGCAACTAGAATACCCTTGTCTTCATCACCCAGAGCTGGGATAACAGGTATATTCTGTCATTGTCAGCATTTTACATGGGTACATGTGTTTGCACAGTGTGACGGTTTGAATGAGAATGCACACACACACACACACACACACACACACACACAGGTTCATATATTAGAATGGTTGTTCTCCAGTGAGTTTAACTGTTTGGGAAGGATTAAGAAGTGTGACCTTGTGGGAAGAGACTTGTCACTGCAGGGTGAACTTTTGAGGTTGTAAGAGCCCTAGTCTCTCTCTCTCTCTCTCTCTCTCTCTCTCTCTCTCTCTCTCTCTGCCTCTCCCTCTTGCTCCTCACCATGATGGTAATGGACTCGGCCTGTGAAACTGTAAGCAGATTCCCATTTAAATGATTTCTTTTAGGAGTTGCTTTGGTTGGGGTGTCTCTTCACAACAATAGAAAAGTAATTAGGGCTGGGCACATGCCTTTAATCCCAGCACTCAGGAGGCAGAGCCAGGCGGATCTCTGTGAGTTCGAGGCCAGCCTGGTCTACACAGCGAGATCCAGGATAGGCACCAAAACTATACACAGAAATCCTGCCTCAAAAAACAAAAGAAGAAGAAGAAGAAGGAGGAGAAGGAGGAGGAGGAGGAGGAGGAGAAGAAGAAGAAGAGTAACTAGGACACACAACAAGCATTTTACCCACTAAGCCATTTCTCCCATCACTGGTTCATTATTTTAATATACAAAAAATAGAATGTTTCATTGGAAACAGGCAAACCACCTTAAAGATCAGAAGCAAGATAAGAATATCGACTATGAAGATGAGCTTGGCGCCTTATTGCCTATAGTCCCAACACTAAGGAGGCTGAGGAGTGGCTTCAGGGCACTTTAAGGCACTGAGCTCAAGACTACTTTGAGTTACACAGTGAACCAGGCTAGCCTGAAGTACACAGTGACACCTTGTCTTAAAAATGGAAAAGTTTACCATGAATGCCAGGAATTGTGGTCAATGCTGTACAGCAAGGAAAAGAAACAAAGTTCTGATTTTATAGAAGAATTTTATGTTCTTAACTACATCCATTTAAAACTGGAGTAAGAAGTTCTTATAAATATAATCAATAACTTCGGTGTAATTTCTACAAAAATTATAACTGAATTTTAAGGAACTTGATAAAATTATCCTAAACACATATGGAAGGAAAACCATTAAAGGAGAGCTACTAAATTCAAAACTGAGGAGCAGAAGGAGAAAAGAGCCTGACAACGGTTTAAGCTATCTGTAAATCCAATTATCCAATAAATACAATGAGACGAGGGCCAAAAATTGCAACAAACAGACTACAGGAAACAAATAGAAACCCTACAGGTGTATCCATGAATGTATGAAAGTTAATATTTAAAGCATTACCTCATAGTAATTGAAAAAGCAGAAGTGTTCTTTCTATGGTCCACAGGAAAGAGTGGCTTATTGTACAAAGAAATTAAGTGATGAATTTTTTATTGTGCATCATTGTAGGTGGAGTTTTCTATCTAAACGCCAATCAGTTCTGTCCAGCCTGCTGTTCCCCACATAACCACAGAGACTTATTATTAATTATAAATGTTTGGCCTATAGCTCAGGCTTGTTGCTAGCTAACTCTTACATTTTAAATTAACCCCTATTTCTTATCTACCATCTGCCATGTGCTGGTACTTTCTTTCGACACAGCATGCTCATCTTGCTTCTCTCTGCTTCTGCTCACAACTCCAGAGACCACCTTTCTTCTTCCCAGCCACCTCTGTGTCTTGCTGTTCCACCTATACCTCCTTCCTAGCTACTGGCCAGTCAGTTGTTTTATTAAACCAATCAGAAGGCACCTTGACAAAGACACATCTTCACAGTGTACAAAAAGTTTATTCCATAACACATCATCTGCCAATGAAATCTTGAGCTTAATAAAGCCAAGTATAAAACTTAATGTAAGAAATACTAGAAGAAAGGGTCCAAGAATGTAGCTCAGAGCATAGGGTGCTTGCCTAGCTTGAATGAAGCCCTGAGTTCAATCCCCAGCACCACATAAGCCAGAGGTGGAGGCATGTATGTAATCCTAGCACTCAAAGGTGGATGCATCCTCAACTACTTCACAAATCTAAGACAAGCTTAAGGCTATGTGAGATGCTATCTCAAAAAAGATAAATAAAAAGAAAATATTATGAGTGAATATATTTGTGATATAGTTGAGAAGAGCTTCTAAATCAATAATGGCAAACATAAAAATTTATTAATCTGAGTAATTAAAACTAAATTTGTTTGTTTAACAAAGTACACCATGAAGAAACTTGAGGAGATGACAGTTGAGCCAAGTCTTTCAAAAGATAGTCTAAAAAATACATAAATAGAAATAATATCTATATTTAGTTCAAATATTTTGAGCCTGAGTTTTTATCTCTGCAACTCCATATATACCCAAATCTTGGGTACTTGTTGAATACTTTAAAACTGTATCAGGTCTAAACTCTTTAGTGTGAAATGTGATGGCATTATTCCAGCTTATTTTTACTAGACATTAAGATCATTACTGGTTAGAAATGGGAGGAAAAAAAGAACAGTAAATCTAAATCTGTCATATCAACTGACAAAGGATAATGAGCCCAAAGACATTAAATGACTTACTAAGGTCATTGTCAGCTTTTTGGTTTTGTCTTCTGATGGGAATCATTAATGCGAGGTTAAAATATGAAATTCTGCATGTTCAGTGTTTTATAGTATAAAATCATTCTGCATTGGGATTTTATAATTTTATTCAACCATTTGGCAAGCTTCAAGTAACTGAGGTCTTTTTAATGTGCCCTCAAAATCAACTAGGAATCTAGAGGAAATGAGTTACCTTTTAATGCTTCCCTGCATGATGCCCTAAATAAATGAATAAAATCATGTCTCATTTAAATTTTAAAAGCAGCAGAGAGAAATACAATACATTAGTGCAATCACACAGACCCACAGGCAAAACTAGCATAGTAAACTTCACAGCACACATAGGGGAATCTGAAGAGATGTTTTTTCTGTAAATCTAGTGATATTTCTCCCCGCCTAGAGAGAGAATATTGCCTAAGAAATGGCTTTTACAACTCTGAGAACTACCCTCTTCACTGGTCCAAAGATGTATAAACCCCATTTTCAAGCCCTTGGTGAATTTTCATCCATGGTTGGTTTTGAGGGTGGGGGAAGTGTTTGTTTTGTTTTTTGTTTGTTTGTTTGTTTGTTTGACACAAGATGCAATGTAGCCCAAATACCTGTGTACCTGAGAATGACTTTAAACTCCTGATTCTCCTGCCTCCACTTCCCAAATGCTGTGATTACAAGTATAAGCTACCATGTCCAACATATAATTTCATTTAGACTCCTATATAACATTTAAGTATTAACAGCAGAAGAATATGCTCTAAAGCCATATGCCATACCCCAAAACCCTTCCAGTCATCATCCTTTCTCATTAATTATAACTCCAAAGATTCCATTTAAAGGTATCACTCACATCTTCCTATAACTATAGACCCAATATGCCAGTGATTGGTATCTGGCCATCATGCAATAGAATCCCCTCTTATAAATGTGTACTTTTTCATTGGTGGTAATAATATGAATATTATGATGGAAATTTAAGTTCATAGCTAAATACCTGTAGACATATATATTCGCCTAAAAGAAACTGTAACTTATTACCAAAATAATGTTAAAAGGGTTTTCTAAAAACAGACACAAAACATGTACATTCTTCAAAAGTTTTAAAAATTGTTAGAACATGTGTCTGCCCCTTTAAAATAGTGGTCACAATTATGGAGCTAGATCCCACAGCCTGGAGAAATCAACCATGCCCCACTAAAGCACTCTCTTTAGACTATAAGATACAGTCTGTGCTATGAATCAACATTCTTAATCTATGATACCTGACTCTACCATTCTCTTTGTCACATACACTATATTGAACTAAATCACATGATACAAAGTGTCCTGTTACCCCTAAAAGCTTATAGAAGTCTGATAGTTCCTTTGTTTTAGGCATTGTTTGAGGGATATCTCTGGGGATTTTCTCTGAAGGGGCTCCTCTGGCTTTGCCCTGTCATCTGCCTCATGTTCTCTCTCTCTCTGTCTCTCTGTCTGTCCCTGTCTCCCTCTCTCTCTCACACACACACTCTCTCTCTCCCTCTCTCTGTCTCTCTTGCTCACTCTCTCTCCTCATTCTCACTCTTTAAAAAAATTAATTAAAATATAAATACATCATTTCCCTTCTTCTTTTTCTTCTCTCCAATCCTTATCATGATTCTTCTTTCCACCCCTTCCCATGACCCTCACTTCCTCTCAAATTGATGGCCCCTTTTTCTTTGATTATTATTGTTATATATGTATACACACATACACACACATACATATATATAAATACATAAATATATAAATACAACCTGTTGAGTCTTCTTGGTGTTACTTGCATGTATATGATTTCAGGTCTGACCATTTGGTATTAGAGGGCTCCTCCCTAGAAAAGATTGATGTTCCCTCTCTCAGAAGTCATTATTTGCCTTTGTCTATGGTTGGTGCTCCATGAGATTTCCCCCTTCCATGATATCATGTCTATTAGTGTTGTACTTGTTCAGGTATTGTTTAGACATATTGATGAAAGACATTACTGGTCTTCTGGCTCTTACCATGTTTACCCCTTCTTCTACAATGTTCCTGGAGCTTTTGATGCAGGAGCTGTGTTGTAGACGTATCCACTGGGGCTGGGAACACTGTGATCCCTTGTTCTCTACATTTTAACCAATTGTGGGTTTCTGTAATGGTCTGTCTGGTTCAAAGGGAAGCTTTCTTTGGCAAGTGGGGAGTTCTACATTTACCTGTGGGTATAAGGATGAGTTTCATTGTAGTTAAGAATTATGCTGGTAAAGTAAAGTGGTCGATGTAGGTTTTCCTCTAAGATTTATGACTTCTGGAGCCTTAGGTAGTTAGCTAGGTTTCCAGTATCAGGCACAATATCCCTCTCATTGAGCAGGGCTTAAGTCCAATTAGACAGCTCTGAGTTACTGCCAAGATGTGAGTGCCACTATTGTACCTTTAGTAATATCTCACCATGCTGGTCATTGTTGTGGCTCATAGGTGTCACAACTGAATAACACTATAAATCTGGATAGGACTGATTGATTCTTTCCCTTGACAGTTTGCCTAGAATCTTCTGGTACAATGAAAGTTAATCCCCAGGGAGGAAGCTTTCAGGTCAGATCCAGCTCTAATCTTCTGAGATTTTTGTTTGTTTTTTGTTTGTTTTATTGTTGTTGTTTTTTCTGTGCTTGGAGCCTTCAGCAATGTGAACTTATCTTCAACCTCTGGGAGGCAACTAAGGGAAATAACAACAACCTACGTTGTTTGGGGGTTCTCTTAGACTACCCTGGCCAACATTTGAAAGGTTTCTATGCCTGGTACTAAGTGACCTAACTCCATTTACACACACACACACACACACACACACACACCTTATCACTCATTAGCACTGAGACTCCAAAGGAAAGCTTTGTCATCCCTCTTGAGCTTTACTCATGAGATTTTGTCACTCCCATAGGGCTGAAGCATTAGAGCCTTCAACATGGCCATACCTATGTCAACAGTAAACATTCACTCAGGACTTCACTCACACAAGGCTTCCTCCTATAGCCAGGTTGATGAGATCCTTCTCCTCAACCCGTTGATCATGTAAAAATCACATCCAATTGTAGGTAAATATAAAATAATATGATTCCTTGCAGCTTTTTCAAACATCCTCAGTTTATTTGTTTTTCCTCCCTCTTCCTTCTGTATACAGGTGATATGAAGAGGAAAATGAGAAAAATGAGAAGGTAGGTTTTACTTGGGGAGAGGGAGGAAGGTCAATGACTCTCACACTTAAAGGTCCTCTCCAGGTTTTAAAGGGAAACACCTTCATCCCAATCACGTTTCTCTCTCACATACACTGTCCTGTTTTCAGTCTAATGCTGCCCCTTCCACCTCAATCCCCGATCATGAACTTCAGGCCCTTTCTCCTAATAAAGCACATACGTTGGAATGGAACTACATGTCAGGTTCCTTCTCTGGAATGACCACTAGTATTCTTTTCAATTATCATTTTATTATTGTTGTTGCTATATTTAACATTATAGTATGAAAGAAAAGAAAAGGTTTAGAAGATAACAATTACATTGATGACATTATTTTGGAATTCTTCAAATTTTCATGCAAAAACAGAATCATTAAAATCAAAAGAACAAACCTCTAGCCATTATTTAAAACAAACTAGCTGATAATGTATCTTTTGACACCTCAAAGTGCTAAGTGAATAGAAAAAAATTACCAGTAACTCTAAGACTTATGTAGTCATATACCTCTATTAGGAGTATAATGACCCCTCTGTCTGAAGGAGCAGCAAACAAGGTAATAACAAACCAGCCAAGATCTTCTCCTGAAAGCAGGACAGATGTACTTGTAAACACCAGCTGAACCTGTAGGAGAAAGCTCAGTCCAATGAGAAATGAAGGCTGAAATCACCGGTAGGAAGTGTGAGGACTGGAGCAGCTAAGACCTTACAGGCATGCTAAATTAATATGCTAGGGCTCTTTTCTGGGTCAAGGCCCTACAAATTTCAAAATACTTGGGAGAGGAAAGAAAGATATTAAGGGAAGAGGGATGGTAGAACACTGGAGTTATGAAGGAGAACAGGGTAATAATGGGGAGGGAGATTTAAGTAGGGTGAGAGACTGAAGGGTAGGGGCAAGGACAGAGTGGAGGCAGAAAGAACTAATAATAAGGAAATTTGAAAAGGCCATATGGAAAACTACTATCTTTTAAAAGTGTGTGTGTGTGTGTGTTCATATAAGAGAGATTAATTTGTTACCCCATACAAGGGGTTATGCTTCTCCCAGAAGCCATAAATTATCAAATAAAAAAAACAATGCCAGGTACCAGGACCTGAAAGGCTTGGGTCATGGAACCCTGATTAGGGTCAGTGAGGAAATGAAGAAAGGACAGACACAGCAACAAACTTAAATGTCAGGATCAGGTGGGGATATGCTCATTCTGATGAATGGCACATAGTTCTGTGGACAACCCAGACCTAGGCATGTATAGTAGGTACAACACAGGGGGAGGAGTTAGCTAGTCCCTGTAGGAGGTCCCTGTAGGAAGTCCCTGTAGGCCAGCTGTCTCAGACTCTAAACATCCAGGAGGAGAAAGCTGTAGGTGCTGGCCTTTGCACACATTGTTGTTCGCTCACTTGTACCCAGATTCCCAAGGAAAGCTTGAACTTTACCTATGTAAGACTTTGTCACTCCCATGGTGCTAAGGCATGGGAGTCCTTGGCATTGCTGTGCCCATATCAAGAATAAATATTCACTCAGCAGTTCACTCACTCAGGCTTTCCTCTGCTCCCTACAGACAGATATGGGATACTTCAACATGTTATAGATCTCGGGCATCCTTGAAAGGATTATAAACGGCTCTGGTGGCGGCGCTGGTTACCATGTGGAAAAGTCACAAGCCATGGCCACAACTACCTAGTTACAGAGAGCTTTATTAGGAGGAAGGGGAGTACAAGAGAACCAGGCCTGGGAAGGAGCACATGTAGAGGGCAGAGAGAAGATGGAGGGGAAAGAGAGAGCAGAGAGATGGTGGGGTCTGCATCCAGCTTTTTAAGGGCTCCCAGTGAAGCAGGCTTACAGAGCTTTGCAGTAGTCACCAGTACACACTAATGGCATAAGATGCAAGACCTTTTGGTTAACTCCTGAATTGTGCTTGTGCGGTCACACAGCTGGAGTAAAGGCAGAATTCTAACATTCCAGACTTTTTGCTTATTATAAAAAAGTGAGTGAATAGGAATAGGGGCATTGTTTCTCCTGGAAAAACTGCTTCCATCTGACTTGATGGGCGTTGGTTGGCTCTTAGGGGGGTAGGCTTCCTGGGATGGTGGACTGTCCTGCTGCCTTGGAGTTGTCCATCCTTTCTGACTCAGAACACTTTGGCTGACAGGATACTGATGAGACAGAAAAAGCTTAGGAAAAAAGAATCATTATTATTTTTATTTTCTTTGGAATGTTCCCAGACCAGGGGAGTTGGCACTTATCTGAAGTAGATCCAACCTGTCAAGATGTACTTAAGCTGGTCTATGGAGATTGGAAAAATTGTGAACATGTTAGGAAGCAGCCATGAGAAAATTAGTGACCATTGTAGTGTTTAGTAGTCTGCTTGTATTGGTTAGTGTTAATGAGAGAGACATAGAGATTGGAACATGTTTTTAATTTTTTTTTAACCTGAGATAAGCTTTGTCAGAGACAGATTATTTAAGGCACCTGTTTCCTTTACTAGTTTGGCATCCAGGAGACACAGGTGATCAATTGCTGAGAGCATTTAACAGTAATGGATGGTTATAGTAAAGTCTATTTTGTGCAGAGCCCAGACACTTTTGGGTCTAGGGGTGTAAATATCTTTTAGCTGTTGCAGTTTCTTACTTGATGATCCCTGGACTCCAGTTCTGTGGTGGTCAGAAGCAGCCATTAGCTGAGCAGTTAATTAGAACAGGGAACCAGGAAGAGAAAAGCTTGTGGGGTGAGAACTCATTCTTTTGGAATTAGGGACAAGGCAGAGATCAGCGCCCTGTCTGTGTGCATGAGGAGGAGAAGCGCTTCTAACAGGTCAGGAGTGAGGCACATGGAGGGATCAATGAAATGAAAGCTCCTGCCTTAGCTGGAAAATCTTTTCCTGTTAAGTAACCCTGAAAGTACAAGTAAGTCTGGTGAGGTGGGTAAGGCTGTCCTCCCTACCCCAACAATAGGGAAACAAGGAGAGGTGATACCCCAAAAATCCCAGGACTGGGTAAGTGGCTCCAGTGTCCAGAAGAAAGGAAATGAATTGCTTCCATACTGCATTCTGGGTTCCCTGCAAGCGAGCCTGTGGCCAAGCCTAGGTCTGCTGGAGGTCTTAGCTTGATGCCCCCTTGCCCCTTGGTGCCTTGGTGCAGTCAGGTGACCAGTTGTCTTTCTAGGTGGCATTCTGAACAAGGCTCAGTTGATGGCCTGGCAGGGCACACACTAGCCCACATGGCCTCCCCCCACACACACTTAAAACAGGGACCCAGTGGCTTTGTGCCAGCACTTGGCAAATTTGTTCTCAGGCATTTTTATCTCCCCCCTGGTACACCTTAAATGCCACAGCTGAAACTTCTGCCCGTGGGGACAGGAGCCTTGCTCTCTAGATGCTTGAATTTTAGCCCTTATGTTGGGGAGGTCTGGAGGACAAGAAACGGATTTTATTCCGTGTCTTGATTTTTTTTTTTGATGCCTGCTGGCTTGAGGACACCTTTAGGAAGACCTGCCAGGAGGCAGGGTGTGAACTGATCTCTAGCCAAAGAGCCATCATGACTACTGTGATCCCCATGTGGGCCCTGATTGTAAACTTATTTGCATGGATCCTAGCCTGCTTTCAGACCCATCTGTGCTTCTCAGGGCAGCTTGAGAATGAGTGGGAGGAGTTAATGTGAGAGCCTGATACTGGAGAGCCAAGAGCAGAGCGGAAGTCAGATAGACAGAAGTCAGATAGACAGAAGTGGTTGCATGTGGCAGAGAAAGAATCAGAAATGGAGAAGGAAAAGGGTTCAGAGCTTTGGTAGAAAGCTTGGGGATAAGGTAACTCTTTTCATTTGCCCTTTCGCTGGTAGAAGTTAGATAATTCCCATGAAATATTGGGGTTGAAATGGCCGAATTTACTGGTATCTGCCTCTATGTCCCATGGCTGCAGTGTCAAGAGAGAAAAATAAAAAATTAAAATAAAGAAACAGGGATCAGACTCCAGTCCCAGGCATCCCTGAGGTTGGAGAAGGATCTATGAATCAGCACCGACTACTATCCCCTTCATCAAGAGAGGTGTAAGGGCTGGGAGCATACACAGCACGAGAACCCCCTGGGGGTCCAACAGCATTGATCTCTTCATCAAGAGAGAGAATGAGTCAGTGCCAGTGCAGCCTGAGGACCCCTTGGGGGTCTGGTGCAAGGAATATATCTCAGGCTACAGTTGTGGGAAATAGTGGGGGTCAGAAAGGGGGAAAACTCACCAATCTGGTTAGTGGGTGTGGTGTGCAGGTCCAGCAACTGGGCAAATGAAAAATAAAACAGGCGGATAGGGCAGTCGCAGGTCCTCAGTATAGGTTTCCAACAACGCTCAGCCCCAGACGCGGAGTGGGCGGAATATCCTATCTGAGTCCACAGCACCAATGAAAGGATGGTAAACGGCGCTGGTTGTGGTGCTGGTTACTGCGTGGAAAAGTCACGAGCCACAGCCAGGACTACCTAGTTACAGAGGGCTTTATTAGGAGGAAGAAGTGGGTGGGGTACAAGAGAACCAGTCCTGGGAAGGAGCACATGCAGAGGGCAGAGAGAAAGATGGGGGGGAGAGAGAGAGCAGAGAGAGGATGCGGTCTGTGTCCAGTTTTTTAAGGGCTCCCAGTGAAGTGGGCTCATGGAGCTTTGCACGTAGTCACCAGTGCACACTAATGACATAAGACACAAGACCTTTTGCTTAACTCTTGAACTGCGCATGTGCGATCACACAGCTGGAGTAATGACAGAATTTTAACAATCCTAATGACCTCTAAAACAATACAGGTTCTTGCTAGTGCTCTTGATTGCCCACCAGAACTCTATGGTAAGATTTTTTTTAACTTTGTATTGATTCTTCATGGATTTCACATTATGTATTTTGATCCCATTCATTTCCCTGCTTTGTATCCAGTCTCTGCACTTGCAACCTCCCACCCAAAATAAAATAAGATTTAAAAGAAAAAATCAAAAAACATAAAAAAATAAAAA
Organism: Peromyscus nudipes; assembly: GCA_902168325.1. Lineage (NCBI taxonomy): Eukaryota > Metazoa > Chordata > Mammalia > Rodentia > Cricetidae > Peromyscus > Peromyscus nudipes. Next base: position 19,154 of record CABHPH010147480.1, read on the forward strand.
CAAAAGCAAAAAAATCTCAGCATAGAAGCTGTAGTGTGGCCCAGTGAGTCACACAGTATACACTTTCATCCATACATCTTTACTTGTAAGTGCTCATTGCAATGAATCATTGGTCTGGTTTGAGGCCTGTGGCTTCTGCTACATTTTCAATTCTGGACCCTCACTGGGACTCCTCTTGGATCTCCTATTGTTGCCTTGTGTTATGGAGATCCTGCAGCTTTGGATCTATAGGTCCAGCCCCTTCACATGCTCCAGCAGTTGCTAGATGAGGTGGGTGTTAGGGTGTACTAACTCATAGCCCTGGTAATGGGTGGTAATTGGGTTGGTCAGTCCACCAGCTTTCCCTCATGGTCACCACCCCAGCAAATGCTCCAGCACTGCTCAAGCTAGCAGCTCACCCAGTGCAGCAGGCAGCAAGGAACAGGACCAGTTCTCCTACTCTCAAGCCCTTGGGTCCAGCTCACCCATACCCTCACCAACATGGGGCGGGGGAGATCAGCTCTCCTGCTCTCATGCCTTCAGGGCTGATTTCCCACCAATAGATGCAGGGCCTGCTGCAGCTGCTGAGAGGGTCAGGACCAGCTCTCCCACTCTCAGGACCTCAGGGCCAGCTCTCCCATCTGCCACAGGTGGAGGGGGGGAACAGAAAGTTCATCTGTCCCTTGCTCACTCCACCAAATGGCTGACAAGGGGTGGGGCAAGATCTACCACACATGTTCGCAGGGACGGACCACCTCTGCCCCTATCAACAGGGTCTGCTCTACTGTGCTGCCTGGGCGAGATGCAAGTCCTGCTCTCCCAAGTGCTGCAATGGGTCAGGGTCAGAGTCAGTTCTCCCACTCTTGTGACCCTGGGACCAGCATTCCCATGTACAATAGGTGGTGAGGGGTGAGGAGCAAGGGGGGAATCTCGCCCTCTCCCATGTCACCGTGTGACAGACAGATAGTGAGTCTAGCTCTCCCTTCAAGAGCTGGCACACCTGCATGCCCTGCCATTGGGGTCAGCTCTACTGTGCTGCCCAGGTGAGGTGCAGCTGGTAAGGGGCAGGGCCTGTTCTCCCTTGTGTTGCAGCCAGTGATGGGTGAGGCCAACTTTGTGCAGCCTTATCTTCACTGACTTTGGTGGTAACAGGCTCCTGTTACCACTGAGGGCCCTGAAGATGCCAGTAGTCTTAGCCACCACCTGTGACCATGTTGGTGTCTGAGGGATGTGCCCTCACAGGGGCCATGCTGATCTCACAGGCACCAGGATCATGGTGACATCTGGGCCTGGACTGCTGCTGAGGACCATGTCTGGGTCCATGGCCTTGCTACAGCTGGGCTCTGAGTTGTTGTCTGTGGCTCATGTTGCCACTAAGGACCGTGAATAGGCCTGTAGTCTGGGCCCACACCTGATACCATGTTGCTCTTTGAGGTTCAAGTTGTTACTAGGGCTATACAGATCTGGGTGGCCTGTGCTGCCATCCAGGGCCATGGTGATATCTGGAACCAAACTGTGGCCAAGGGTCATGTCTGGGTCCACAGCCCTACCACAACCTCTGTGTTGATGTTCTTGGTTCCTGTTATCAGCAAAGGCTTAGGAGATGCCCAGGGCCTGGGCTGCCATCTACAGACAAGACATGTTGGCATTCAAGGGTCAGGCTGCCACTAGGGCCATGCTGATCTGGGTAACCTATGATGCCATCTAGGGCCATGATGACAGTGTTTTTTATCTTAGCCATTCTGACAGGTGTAAGATGGTATCTCAGAGTCATTTTGATTTGCAGCAACCTAGATGCCCCTCAACTGAAGAATGGATAAAGAAAATGTGGTACATATACACAATGGAGTACTACTCAGCAGAGGAAAAAAATGACATCTGAGATAGATCATTAAATATACTCTGAGAAAAAAGATGAAGAAATAATAGGATAAATAGGTTGATCATTGAATCTACTCTAAAAAGAAAAGGGGGAAGATATAAAAATGACAAAAGGTAGATTATTTAATCTATTATGAAAAGAAAAAAGATAGAATATGGATATGATAAGATAAAAAGGTCAATTATTGAATCTACTTTTAAAAAGGAACTACTTGTTTTAAATAGGATAAGTAATGAAACATTTCTGTCTGAGTTTATCAAATATTACTGGACTGGACATTGTTAATGTTTATAATGGAGTTTTTTGTCTGAATCTGCCAAATGTTAATGGACTAGACATTGTTAATGTAATTCTTGACTGTATATATTGTATATACTTATTGGATATAGTTTTTCTTGTATTAGTTATAAGCTTTTTTAAATTTTAGACAAAGAAAAGTGGGGGAAATGTGGTGTGCTGTGGATATCACTCTGTATATATAAAACAGTGATTGGCCAGTAGCCAGACAGGAAGTATAGGTGGGACTAACAGAGAGGAGAGTTGAGGGAACAGGAAGACAGAGAGGGAGACTGCCTGGAGCCACTGCCAGGACAAGTAAGGTACCAGTAAGCCATGAGCCACATGGCAAAGCATAGATTAATAGAAATGGGCTGAATATAAGAGTAAGAGCTAGACAATGATTGGCCTGAGCTAATGGCCAAGTAGTTTAAATAGTATAAGCATCTGTATGTTTATTTTATAAGTGGGCTAAGGGACTGCCAGGGCTTGGAGGGACCCGGAGAGAAAACTCCAGCTACAGTGGTGATATTATGTTCCCCAATACATTGTGCATCCTAATAAACTTATCTGGGGTCAGAGAACAGAACAGCCATTAGATATAGAGGCCAGAAAATTGTGGCACGCACACCTTTAATCTTAGCATTCCAAAGGCCACACTGGAAATAGCCATGCATGGTAACTCATGCCTTTAATTCCAGGAAGTGATGGCAGGAAGCAGAAAGGTATATAAGGCGTGAGGACCAGGAATTAGGCCTGATCAAGCTTTTAGGCTTTTGAGCAGCACAGTTCAGCTGAGAAACATCCAGTCTGAGGAAACAGGATCACCTGAGGAATTGGTGAGGTGAGGAACCTGTGGCTTGTTCTGCTTCTCTGATCTTCCAGCATTCGCCCCAATGCCTGGCTCCAGGTTTGTTTTTTATTAATAAGAGCTTTTAATATTCGTGCTACAGACATCATGAAATTTTCAGGCAAAAGGATGGAACTAGAAAATATCATCCTGAGTAAGGTAACCCAGACTCAGAAGGACAACATGGTATGTACTCACTCATAAGTGGATACTAGATGTAAAGCAAAGGATAACCAGACTGCAACCCACAGCTCCAGGGAGGCTATCTAGCATGGAGGACCCTAGGAAGGATGCATGGATCACCCAGCAAAGGAGAAATAGATGAGATCTACATGAGCAAACTGGGGATGAGGGGGGTAACGGAGAGCAAGGGATGAGGTATGAGAACATAGGGGAATGGGAGGTTCGAGCTGAAACAGGGACAGAATGGGAGAGCAAGGAAAGAGATACCATGATAAATGAAGACATCATGGGAATAGGGAGAAACAGAATGCTAGGGAAGTTCCTAGGAATCCACAAGGATGACACCACCTTAGGCCACTGGCAATAGTCAAAAGGGTGCCTGAACTGGCCTACTCTGGTAATCAGTGGAATACGCTAATTGTCATCATAGAGTCCTCATCCAGTGACTGATGGAAGCAGATGCAGAGATCCACAGCCAGGTGCCAGGCCGAGCTCCAGGAGTTCAACCAATGAGAGAGAGGAGGGATTCTACGAGCAAGGGACATTGAGACCATGATGGGACAAAGTACAAAGACAACTAGCCAAACTAGTGGAAATGCATAACTGTGGACCAATAGCTGAGGAGCCCCCATGGTACTAGACTAGGCCCTCTGGATAGGCAAGACAGTTGTTTAGCTTGAACTATTTAGGGGGCTCCCAGCCAGTGGGATTGGAACCTGTCCCTAGTGCATGAGCTGACTTTTTGGAGCCTAGTGCCTATGGTGAGACACTTTGTGTAGCCTTGGTGCAGGGAAGAGGGGCTTGGACCTGCCTCAACGGAATGTACCAGGCTCTGCTGACTCCCCATGGGAGACCTTGCCTTGGAGGAGGTAGGAAAGGGGGCTAGGTTAGGGGGAAGGCTGGGGGGGGGCGGGAGGAGGGAGGACAGGGGAATCTGTGGTTGATATGTAAAATGAATAGAAAATCTCTTAATAATAATAAAAAATTCAACATATCAATAATAGGAACTCCTGGAGAAAAACCGAAATAAAGAAAGAACAAATACAGCAAACTATTATTTGTAAGAGACTTCATTTCAATGTTAATTTTTTGATAATTTGAAACCACACACTTGAAGAGTATACAACCTACTTGAACAAACTAATGCAGAATGACCAAGACCAGGACATATTTTAAAAACCATTACTAGACTTTAAAACAAAGAAAAAATGGGTATATAATAAAAAATAGTTCATGAGTTGCAATGAATAAATTAGCTTATCATATTTTCTGCATTGGTGTTTTAAGCCAAAATAAAATAGTCCAAAATATTCAAGATTCTTAAGAGAAAGACATAGAAGACAAAAATTTTATGTTGAGCAAATCTGACTTTTATACATAAAGGGCAGATACTGTTATCAACATGAAAGAATAAGGAATAGTAATCCCATGAGCTTGACTGAGAAATCCACTAGACAATAAACTTGAAACACCCCCTCCCAAAAAAATTGAAAGACATTGGTATATGGATTGCTAAAAGTACTTTTAGAATGAAGATTAAAAGATGGTTAGTAGGGAAGAGATATTTTGTATAAAATTTGTTCATTCAGATAATGGGCATTGAATTCAATTACTAAAAATGAGGGTGGGGTCAAAGGAAACAGCACAGGCAAAAATGTTTGTCTTTTTGAAAAGTATATTGGTGTTTGAGTATCGGTATTGTTATTAAGACTTTGCATGTGAGCTGGGAGGCAGAGCCAGGCGGATCTCTGTGAGTTCAAGGCCAGCCTGGGCTACAGAGTGAGTTCCAGGGAAGGTGCAAACCTACACAGAGAAACCCTGTCTTGAAACCCCCCCCAAAAAGACTTTGCGTGTGAAATGGAAGTAAAGAAAATATTATAATTCATTCTATTTTATAACACCCCATGTTTTCAAAGACCCAATTTCTATCTGTAAGAGACAAAAGATAATATGAAATAGATTAAGTTTAAAAAAACTTATCTTTCTGAATCTCAAATGGAAGTCAGTAAAACCTAATAAGGCATCACATTTTTTAAGACAAACTGCAGAAACACATGAATTTTTTTAGCTCTGTCCTATAAGAAACTTAAAAGCAACGACCCATGAATGGCATTCCACAGTTGTGGTTCTAAAATGCCACTTCCCACCAGTAGAACCCAGGGCCAGTGGATATATAAAGGAGGGTTATGTGTTGTCTAGGAATATTTTCCTTTTATCAAACTCTTGAGGCAGCTATCAGAGACTATAGTAGATAATATTTACCTGACAGAATCTAGAATAACCTAGGAGACAACCTTCTGGGCATGCCTGTGAGGGATCATCTAGAATAGGTTAAGTGAGGTGGGAAGACCTATGTCAACTGTTGATGGAACCATTCTATAAGATGGGTTTCTGGACTGAATAAAAATGAGAAAGGAAGCTATAATGGTTTGAATAAGAATGTCCCCCATAGACTCATAGATTTGAGTGCTTGGTCACCAGGGAGTGGAGTTATTTGAAAGGTATTTTACTTAGGGTTTCTATTGCTGTGAAGAGACACCATGACCATGGCAACTCTTATAAAGAAAAATATTTAATTGAGGTGGCTTATGGTTCAGAGGTTTAGTTCATTATCATCATGGTGAGACATGGTAGCATGCGGGCAGACATGGTGATGGAGAAGGAGCTGAGAGTCTTTTATCTTGATCTACAAACAATATGAAGTGAACCAAAATAGTTGTATCTTGTACATAGGAGACTTCAAAGCCCACCCCCCACAGTGACACACTTCCTCTAACAAGACTACACCTATTCCAACAAGGCCACATCTCATGTTAGTGCCACTCCCTGTGAGTTTATGAGGCCCAATTTCATTCAAACTACCACATTCCACTCCCTGCCCATACACTTGTAACAGTATCATAATGCAAAATGCATTTAGTTCAACTTCAAAGTTCCTATAGTCTATCACAGTCTCAACAATGTTTTGAAGTCCAAAGTTCAAAGTCTCTTCTGAGATTCATGCAATCTCTTAACTATAAAATCAAAATTAAAAAACAGAACACATACTTCCAACATATAATGACAAAATGTAGGAAAAGGAACATTGTGCTGAAATGTGGTCATATTTTATTTGTGCTTTAATAAATAAAGTTTGCCTGGAGATCAGAGGAAATAGCAAGACATTTTAAGTAAACAAAGAAGTCCGGTAGCAGTAGCACACACCCTTAACCCTATCACTTAGCAGGTAGGATTTCTGTGTGTTCAAGGACACACTAGGGAACAGAGCCAAGCATGGTGACACACACCTTTAATCCCAGTACCAGCCATAGAGTTCTGGAGGCCTGTACAGACAGGAAGTAACAGAGCTGGCCAGGAAGAAGAAGTGATGTAGCTAGACAGAGAGCAAATCAGATGGCAGAACAGCAAGGCATATAAGCCTGCGTAGACAGGAAGTTACTCTGTTTGGGAGCTGCAGAATTGGTGAGGTAAGGTTGGCTGTTGGCTTTCCCTATTTCCCTGATCTCTCTAAGGCTTTCACCCCTATATTTGGCTCCGTGTTTTTTATTTATTAAGACCATTTAGAAATTTGTCTACAGAACATAGTATGGAAATACTGGAACAAAGCAAGACTGAAAACCAGCTGGGCAAACTCCAAACTCTGCATCTCCATGTCTGATGTCAAAGCACTCTCCAGATCTGCAACTCTACAATGGAATGACACTGGGTTATCAACCACACTCCAGAGCAGGCCTCATGCTCACCAGTAGTTGACCAACACAAAACAGACCCCATATTATACTGTATGTGCTTTCTTTTGTTATGATTTGGTGGATTTGGGTTTTGGGTGGTGTTTTTCTTTGGTTTCTTTGTGTGTGTGTGTGTGTGTGTGTGTGTGTACCTGTGAGAGAGAGAGAGAGAGAGAGAGAGAGAGAGAGAGAAGATCAGTAAGTAGACAATCTGTGAGGACTTGAGGGAGGGGAAAAGATATGATAAAATTTTAAAAGGAATAAGACTGAAGAGATGGCTCAGTGGTTAAGAGCACTGACTGCTCTTCCAGAGGAAAATAAAACAGACAAAAAAACCAATCTGAGTTTCTAATGGATGACAATAGCAATTAATTGACCTATATCAACTATCTTCTTATCAGTGATCATACATTTGTAAATTATGATCTGTCACTATTCAATGATAGAGAAAAGGTGAGCTAATTCGTTGTCTTGAAATCATTTAAATGGATGGAAATAAACAAGCATGTATTTTCTTTAAGAATTTCATCTAGTATTTTTTACTTTCCCATCCCCAGATTTGTCCCATATCCTCTCCTCTCCCTCCCTATACAGCTTCATCTTATTTCTCTCTCTTACAACGAAAGAAGAGAAGAGAAGAGAAGGGAAGGGAAGGGGAGGGGAGGGGAGGGGGAGGGGGGAGGGAAGGAGAGGAGAGGGGAGAGAAGGGAAGGGAAAAGGGGATACTAAAAAGTTTGGAGTCCAATTTGTGTTGGCCTATTGCTCCAGAGCATGGGCCTTTCCCTGAAATGTTATTGATATACTCAGTATCACTCCATTGAAAAAAACTGACTTCCCCCTCCCAGCAGCTATCATTTGTGAATAGATTCTTGGATAAGAATGGGACTTTGTGCCCACTTTGCTCCATTTTGCTGGGATTTTGTCTGACTTGAGCTTGCACAGGTCTTGTGCATGCTGTCAGTCACTGTGAGTTCCTATGTACGTCAACCCCATTGCATCTAGAAAATTCTGTTTCCTTAAAATCTTCCACCACCTCTGACCCTTAAAATTTTTCCACCCCCTCTTCCAATTAGAGCTCCAAGTTTTGAGAGGAGAGTTCAATAAAGACAATCCATTCAGGGATGAGCACCCTGAAGTCTCTTGCTTCCTGCAAGTTGTACAGTTGTCTGTCTCCAAGCTAATTACCATCTACAACCAAGAAGAAACTTCTCTGCTGAAGGATGAATGGTAAACACCTATTCTACCATTTCTGTTTTAACTGTAAGTCTGAGTAACCAAAATACATGATAAGAAGCATCTCTTTCTAAAATCATTCAAATTAATTAATCAAAAAGAATCAGAACAGCATCCATTTACATCTGAGTTAGTACTGCTCTGTCTAGCCACTGAGAAACAGCTCTTTTGTTTCTTTTTGTTTTTTTTTTTGTTTTCTGTTTGTTTGCTTTGATTTTTTTTCAGGACAGGGTTTCTCTGTGTAGCCCTGGTTGCCCTGGAACTCACCCTGTAGACCAGGCTGGTCCTGAACTCAGAGAGATCCACCTGTCTCTGTGCTGAATTAAGGGCATGGGCCATGCACCACCTGGCTTTTGAAACAACAGCTTTATATCACAAAGTGCAGAAAATAATGTGCCCTCTAAAAAACAGAGTACAGCATTCCCTCTGGTTTGAACCAAGAGATTCAATCTGAATTCTATCAAACCTCTGGGTTCAACTGCCCAGAGTTGAACCAGTAGGAAATATAGTGGAGAAATACATTGCCCTATATGTGTGTGCCATCAGCAAAACACAGAATAAGTGAAATTGTTTACATTTAAAGAGGTAAATAGTAGAAAACAAAATCTAGATGGGGCCTGCATAATAAAAAAAAAGACTTAAAAGAAGCCAATTTTGGGATGAGAGAGATAGTTCATTCTATAAAGTACATGTCTTTGCAAAGCATAATGACTTAAATTCATTCCCCAGAACCCTTGAAAAGCAAGACATAGTGATGTGTGCTTGAAAACTGAGCAATCAGAAAGTGGAGACCAACAGCCTAGCCTACTAGCAGATGAGTTTCAGGCCAACGACAGTCCTTATCTCAAAATACAAGGTACAGAGTACCTACAGAAGGACACTCAAGGTCGGCCTCTATATACACTATACCCACCCATCCCTACACACATACATGCACACATACAAAAAAATGGAAAGAATAACAAGTTTTCAAATGGATCATCCTAAGCTAGACAGTTTGAGTTGAATAATGTAAATATGGGGGTATTCAAGGAACTGATCATTATAAAATGTTAGGAGAGTGGTTTGTTATATTTCCTGACCTGGCTAAGGAGTAGGATGTATTTGCTTTTATAATTCACTAAGATACTTGTTTGTTTTGTGTCTTTTCCATATATGGCTTTATCTCACAGTATAAAAGATCTCATTGGCATCAATTTTAGCACATGTTCCTCCTTCTTTCCTACCTCTATTCACCCCCATATTTAGAGCTGTATCACTAGGAACTTCTACATAGAGCAGAAAGTGTTTTCCAACTTCACCACAGTAAAGGAATCAAGACCTTAGGGCAGGATTATAGATTATTATAATATATCGAATTTTGGCAATTTTTACTTATGGGATCTAAAATTTATTAGAAACCATTTTCGCTGTGGAAACACAGGGGCTTGGTTTAATAGAGATTTGGAAAACAATGGCAGAAGGTCTCAGAGTAGTGGGAACTGAAAGGCATTGCTTTGTGAACTTTCATGACAGGCTATGCATTCAGAAGAGTGGTACGAGTGACATTATTTCTTGGGTTCTTTCGAGACCAGATTGTGGGGAAATTTTGGCTCTACCTGGACTGAATCAAATTTTTCTGCTTTTGGTAAAAACGACAATAAAATCTGAAAAGCCTGTCTATCCTAAAGACAAGTCTAGACAAGTGATTAGGTTAAATGGCCCAAACATTTCATAATAGTAATATAAGGTGACATGCTAGAGAGGCATAAAGAATAATCCTATTATATTTACATGCTGATATTGCCCTTGGGGCTGGCCTAATTAGTCCCGTTAATCACCATGGCCCTTTCAGAGCTAAGCTGGTGAAAAGTAAAATCTAATTACTACTTTCTGTGGCCAAGCTGAGTTCCGGCTGTAGCAGTGCCGGGGCTCACAGCTGTCAGGGAAATATTGTTGTATTGTTTTGCCTTTACTTCTATAATCTCTGCTCAACTCTCCCCTTTCCAGGTTAAAAGCATACTAGTAATTTGAGGACAAAGACTGTGCATCATTCATCTTCATAGTCAACCTGCATTTAGCACACTGATCTTAGCACAAAGTAGAGACAAGGTGTTCTCCATTCATTCCATTGTTTTTAAAAAAAAATGCCTGCAGGGCCAGTATGCAATTAAACAAGAAATCTGCTTAGCTTTAATTTCCCCCTTTTCTTAATTAAGGGAAAATTAACATACAGTGAAATGCACATATTTTAAGACTATCATTTGATGAGTTTTGAGAAATGCATGCAGCTGTGTAACCCAAACACCAGGGTATGGAATATTAACAGACCCCAGATGTTCTCTTATTTGCCTTCCAGTCAGTCAACACAGGCTCCAAAAAGCAAATTCTACTGTAGGCCTATTCTAGAACTTTGTGATATAAGTGTATGTTCTCTTTTACTTCTGGCTTGTGATGCCATGCTTTTTAATATTAATCCACATGGTTATGTGTATTGGTGGCCCATTTCTTTTTTAATTGATTGTGAATCTACTACATAAATATAACAGAATTCTTCTCCATTATCATGAAGGAGGCTTTGATTATTTCCAAGTTTAAGACTATAATGAATAAAGGTGCAACGATCATTCTTGAATAAGTCACTTTGTGAACATGTGCTAATTTTTTAACATATAACCTAAGATAAGATTGCTGTATCATAGAACAGGTACATATTTTACTTTAAAAGAAACTGTCAAACAATTTGTAAAGTAATCATATCACTTTACACAAATCTGCATGCAAATTCCAATATATTTCAAAATTTAGTGAGTGTGTGATAGTATCTCAATGTGAATGTGATTTGCACTTTTTCTAATAACTTAAAGATGTGGATCAAGATTTTCATTATCTGAAAATTTCATTCACACAATATTATGTATTTTATTTAACTCCACCCTCACTCTCTCCCCTCCAATTCCTCCACTATCCCCTCCCAAATGCTTCTCCTTCCCAGCATCATGTGGTCTTTCTTTAAACCCACTGAGTCAACTTAGTGCTGCATTGCATCCACATGGATGCAGAACCATCTACTCAACTTCATAAAGAAAAGCAAAAAACCCAGGATAGCTAAAATAATCCTGTACAATAAAGGAACTTCTGGAGGCATCACCATCCCTGACTTCAAGCTCTACTACAGATCTATAGTAATAAACAGGTTGGTATTGACATGAATCAAAGACCCTGACAGAAATCCCCACACTTATGAACACCTGATTTTTGACAAAGAAGCCAAAAAATATACAATGGAAAAAAGAAAGCATCTTCAACAACTGGTGCTGGTCTAGCTGGATGTCAGCATGTAGAAGAATGCAAATAGATCTGTATCTGTCTCTCTGCACAAAATTTAAGTCCAAGTGGTTCAAAAACCTCAATATAAATTCAGTCACACTGAACCTGATAGAAGAAAAAGTGGGAAGTAACCTTGAACACGTTGGCACAGGAGACTACTTCTTGAATAAAACACCAGTAGCACAGACACTGAGAGCAACAATTAATAAATGGGACCTCCTGAAATGGAAAAGCTTCTGTAAGGAAAAGGACATGGTAAATAAGACAAAATGACAGCCTGCAGAATGGGAAAAGATCTTCACCAACTCCATATCTGACAGAGGGCTGATCTCCAAAATACATAAAGAACTCAAGAAACTAGACATCAAAATACCAAATAATCCAGTTAAAAAATGGGCTACAAATCTAAACAGAGAATTCTCAACAGAAGAATCTCAAATGGCAAAAATACATTTAAAGAATTACTTAACATCCTTAGTCATCAGGGAAATGTAAATCAAAACAACTCTGAGATACCATCTTACACCTGTCAGAATGGCTAAGATAAAAAACAACGCTAATGACAGCCTATGTTGGAGAGGATATGGAGTAAGGGGAACACTCCTCCACTGCTGGTGGGAGTGCAAATTTGTATAACCACTTTGGAAGTCAGTATGGCAGTTTCTCAGAAAATTGGGACTCAATCTACCTCAAGACTCAGCAATACCACTCTTGGGCATATACCCAAAGGATTATACCACAAGAACACTTGCTCAACTATGGTCATAGCAGCATTATTTGTAATAGCCAGAACCTGGAAACAACCTAGATGCCCCTCAACTGAAAAGTGGATAAAGAAAATGTGGTACATTTATACAACGAAGTACTACTCAGTTGTTAAAAAAAAATGACCTCATGAAATTTGCAGGCAAATGGATGGAACTAAAAAAAAATCATCCTGAGTGAAGTATCTCTGATCCAGAAAGATGAATATGGTATGTATTCACTTATATGTAGATATTAGCTGATAAGGCAAAGATAACCAAGTGACAGTTCATAGAACCACAGAGGTTATGTATAGAGTAAGAGACTGGTGTCAGATAGGTCACCCTAGGAAAGGGAAATAGAATAAGAGTTATGGATTGGAGGGGACTGGAACAGGAGTATCAAGTGGGGAAGGGGAGAGAAGAGGAGTATGAGGGGAGAATACTGGAAGAGACAGCTAAATTAAGGGCCATTTAAGGGATGGTATAGAAACATAATACAGTAGAAGCTTTCTAAAATAAAAACATATATAAAAGCAATCTAAATGAAAATTTCAAATAATAGGGGAGACAAAGTTCCAACTGGACACTTTTTGTCACCAAATGAAGCTTCCAGTACTGGGATTGTGTTACAATTAATCGAATTGTTGGCTAGCAGGGTCCCATGGGAACCTTTAAACAAGCCAGGCTGTTGCAAGACTGTAAGTTGCTCTCTACAAACTGACATGAAGACCCTATTGCTGACGACAACACCTACACAACTCATTAAACATGGAGAAGTCGAGCTGGTACCTACATAGAACCTTCATCTCTATGTTCTAGCATCTTTGCTACAGGAAGGTACTCTGCATGCTACCAAAGGAGAAATATAAGCATCAACCCAGCTGCAAACACTCAGATCTTCAATACTGTTCTGCCTGTAAGATACACTAATGCAATGGTGGCACAAAGCTTGTAGGAGTAACCAATCAATCTCTGATTTGACTTAATACCCACTCCACAAGATGGAACCCATACCTGACACTGCTTGGGTGACCAAGAATCTGAGGCTAAGTTAGCCCAGGGACCTAAGTTAACACCAAATACTACAGTTTTACTAAAAGAATATAGCAATGAAATGACTCTTAATGATATTGTGCTATACTCATAGATCAATGCCTTGCTTAGCCAACATCAGGGAAGCATCCTCCTGGAGTAAATGGGAACAAATACAGAGACTAACAGGTAGACAACATGAAGAGAATGAGAGACCTTGGAACACTCAGCCAAAAAGAGATGTCTCCTTTAAATCTCTCCCCTCAGGGCTTAGGGAACTCTGCAGAACAGAAGAGAAAGAGGAAGCAGTATAAAAGCTAGAGGGGGTAGAGCACACCAAGAAAACAAGGCCCTCTAAATCAATTGGAAGGAGTCACATATGAACTCAGAGATACTGGAGCAGCATGAACAGAACTTGCACAGGTCTGCAATAGATGGTGTCCTAGAGCTGAAAGGGGAAGTGGGCAAATGGCCCCATCCCTAACCCAGAAGCAGTCTCCAACTGATAACCACTTGAAAATAAATACTTAGTTTTCTCCAAGGGAGTCTCACTGGGAAACAAACTACTCTTAAGGGTAGACTGCA
>CABHPH010147481.1:5788-21182 GCA_902168325.1 Peromyscus nudipes
GTAACTTTGTAGAGTGGATTGAAACTGTAACTTTGTAGAGTGGATTGAAACTGTAACTTAGCATAATGGATTCAAACTGCAACTTTGTAGAGTGGATTGAAACTGCAACTTTGTAGAGTGGCTTCAAACTATACAAAGGGACTAGAGAAATGGCTCAGCAGTTAAGAGCTCTTGCCATTCTTGCAGAGGACCTGGGTTTGATTCCCAGCACCCACAAAGAGGTTCACAACCATCCATAATTCTAGTTCCAGAGGATCTTATGCCTTTCTGTTGGGCCATCAAGCACACCATGGAACATAGACATGTGTGCAGGCAAAATACCCATACACATAAAATAAAATGTAACTACATACAATGAGATGCCACCATACAACTATCGGAACAGCTGTAATTAAAAGGACTATGTGTGCCATGCATTGGCAATGGTGTGGAGCAACTGGAACTCTTCCACATCACTCATGAAAAACAGTAACATGGTGGCTCTGAGAGACCATTGGGGAGTTCCCTTAAAAGTCCAAAGTAGAAACCCTCTCTAATAGCTTTTTTTTCTTCAGTTTCTGTGATTAAATAATCAGACAAAAACTGTGATGGTCTGTCTCAACTGTCAATTTGACAAATACAGAATCACCTGGGAGATGGGTCTCTGTGTATGCCTGTGAAGGATTATCCTGATTGGGTTCATTGCGATGGAAGACCAACCCACTATGGGTAGCACCATTCCCCGGGATGAGATCCTGGACACTTAAAAAGGAAAGTATGAGCTTCCTGTGTCTGCACTGTGACCAGCTGCCTCGAGCACCTGCTGCCTTGACTTCCCGCCATGATGGGCCACACCTCACTCCTGGTAGCAGCTTTTGTATTAGTTAGTTAGTTGCTGTAATAATGTACCCTGACAAAAGCAACCTAAGGAAGAAATAGCTTCTTTTGGCTTCCAGAGACCTACAACCCATCACTGCAGAGGAGACAAGGCAGAGGAACCGGAATTCAGTTGGTCATACTGCATCTGTATTCAGGAAGCAGAGTGGACAGGAAGTGGGGCTAGGCTATAAAGCCTCCAAGCCTACCTCCAGTGACCTCCCTCCTCCAATGGGGCTCTACTTCCTAAGGGTTTCATATCCTTCCGGTGTTCTCAAAGCCTGGGACCAAGTGTTCAGATATGGGAGCCTACAGGATACCTTTCACATGCAAAGTCTAACCCCCACCATAGGATCTACCCGGTCTTCTAAGCATTCCCCCCAAGAGAAACAAGACAGTACGTCCACAAATGCACAAATGTCTAAATATTTTGATTTGTCCACACAAAGGATGACTGACGATAAAAAAAAGTTATTGGCCTATGGTGCGATGCACAGATCAATATCATAAGTGAAAGACACTGGGTCGTTCTTTTCATATGTAACTGCTTAGTGTGTATTTTAAACACAGCCGTCGCTCTAGCTTTGATCATGGCTGATGTGATATAGGCCCCGGGCCAGATCACACTTGTATAATCCTCTTGCCTCAACCTCCTAAGTGCTAGGACTATGAGCATGCATCACCACTGTGCCCAACAAACTATAGTGTAACTTGAGGTAGCAGCTGCCTGGGAAGGTGAGGTATGCGTACAGGGATGGGAGAGAGGGATTCAGCAAGGGCAAGGGAGACCTTGGCGGGATACAGGTTCTATTTGTTATCTTGACTGCGGTGGTTTCCTGGACAGATACATGTTGAAATTTACCAAACAGCACACTTTAGGTATGTGCAGTTTATTTGTAAATTATACCACAATTCCAAGGGGAAGGAGGCGAAGACTTTGGCCCTGGCTAAGCCTGGATTTGCTATTTCCGTGTTCAGCAACTCTATGAACTTGAGCAAACCACTTAAAACCTCAGCTTTCATATTTTGTCTGAACTACAAGTACCATTGCCAGACTCCTGGGAGGCCTAAGTGACACTCCGTGCGGCCCTGGGCACAGTGAGAACATATCAGCCGTCAGCAGCCTGCTGCTTCAGCGATGAGGCTCCTCACTCACTCCCATGCCCGATGCCTGGCTAAGGAAGATGCCTAGGTGCTCAGAAGCCATTCCTTCCTGGCTTAGGTGAACCAGGAGCATATCAGAAGCAGCCACCATGGAGCATCTTGTCTCTCGTTCCTGTTCTTTTCATACGACTGTTCCAGTTCATCTTACGTTGTCCCCACCAACACCATGCCATATGGTTCATAAGGCAAGTCCTCAGTGCTCCTCGCTCATTATATCCAACCCCCAGACCAGTCTGAAGTGAAGATCAGACCCGAGAGCCACACAAAGGCTGTACCAGGGCTGCAGCCAGAGGCCATCTCTCCTGACTTGAAGATAGTCACTCTACAGCTCTTGAGCACATGACCTCGAGTCATCTGATAGGATTTTCAAGAAGTCGTCTGGTCCATGTCCCTGCTTCTTTTTTTTTTTTTTTTTTTGTTGTTGTTTTTTGTTTTTTGTTTTTTGTTTTTTCGAGACAGGATTTCTCTGTGTAGCTTTGCACCTTTCCTGGAGCTCACTTGGTAGCCCAGGCTGGCCTCGAACTCACAGAGATCCACCTGCCCCTGCCTCCCGAGTGCTGGGATTAAAGGCGTGCGCCACCAACGCCCGGCCCATGTCCCTGCTTCTAAGCCATAAAATCTACATATATCCCAAGATGGCAGAGGCATCTCATTCACTTCTTCAGAGACAACTGTGGCAATTCCTCCTTGGTTCAAAGTCTGGGCTGTTCCTCCTCCTTCCTTCTGTCCCTCCCTCTGTCCCACTCAAAATGCACACCAACGCTTACCAAATAGTATGAGTGAACTGGGCGTTCCAGCTGCTGGATTTAACACAGCTGATGTGTCCAGAACACGCCCTCCCAAGGCATGGCTTGGGGCCCATTAAGTAAATCCAGTAATTAAGTCCTCATTCTGAGCTCATACTGCCATGAGCATGCTCAGCTACAGGAAAGGCTGTATTCATAACTAGCTTCTCACTCTAAACCAGGCCTTTTTCCCAGCAGCCCACAGACTGATCAGAGGGCAGTCCCAGGAAGCCACCTCTAGACCCGCTCCCCATGACTGAGTTCTCTTCCCACATCCCGTGTCTTCCTCATGGTTGACCCCCCCAAACATCTTTCTCTAACATCTCTGTCCAGCTCCCTGGACAGAGGGTTTTAATCTTTAAACATATTCTTCCCCAGCCAAACAATTTCCTGTGGCAGGAAATGAAGCTTCCTCCCATTGGCTCCAAATGAGACCCGTAAAGTGTCCCAAAATGGTGGTGGAAGCCACAGCCAAGGATGTGGACATGCCAGAGGCTGGAGCCGATGGTGAGGATGAAGTCGGCAGAGTGCTGCCTCGGTGAAAGGGCTGGGCCGGGGTCTACCTTAAGCCAATACTACTCCTATCCACAGTCTAAGAGCCATGCGGGGGACAGCAAGGGGTCACAGGTCATACAGAACATACAAATCCCAGAAACACGTCAGTACCTATTCAGCATGGACAAGTACCAGACCCATGGCTATGTGAGAAACCAACATAGCGACCAGCTGTGAACCCCTGCTACTGCCTAGCTCAAACCTCCAGGGCCCTCGCCTGAGGCCACGGGGCTTGTGGAAGGCAGAGGCAGAGGCAGACTCAGGCCCAGCCCAGTACTGAAAACAGGGGTGGCATAAGGGTTGAAGGGTGCTTTTTGTTAGCACACACTCCATCACCCTCAGGAAAACTTCTCCTCTCTTCTCAAACCATTACTGAACTCCAGCCACATCTCAGAAACCTGGGCCTCCAGGTGAGAAAATCTGAAGGAAGCACTCGCCTCCCTTCCTCTCTCCTGCTCTCTCTTACCACTCTGGCCTCTCACAGGGATGCACTTTCTTTTCAGTTATCCTGTGGAGTACTAACAGCAACATCGATGGAGATCAATGCTCTGTCTTCTAACGATCCCACCTCGTGTATGTGCATCCCCGACACCCACACCCGGGAGGCAATGCTGAAATGCAGCCACTGGGCAATGCTGGTCACTGGCAACTGGCATCTGACCCAGTTACCCTGCCCTGTGGCTCTGCCACTCCTACCATGGGGGGTGAGTCCTCCCTTGACTTCTGGACAATGGGACATCCGCAGAGGCACAGATACTTCCCCCTGTTCCCCTGTACCTCTGTGAGAGCCATGAAGTACTGGCGGCTGTTGCCCCGAGGCCTGCTGGGGGATTGGCGCGGATTATTACACAGCACTAGCTGACTAACACATTGACTCCATCACTGCTCTTCTCAGTCAACTTGCAAGTACCAGCTCCTTCCTCTTCTGAGAGGCTGGTAGACCTTCCTATGCCCCTCCACCCCCCGAGTTCACATACAGCCTGGGTGACTCACCCCCACGCCCTGATCTCAGCTTCATGACCCGAGCAAGCCTTAGCCACTCCACAAGGACTTATCCTTAGTGTGTAGAGAATGACTTTCCTCTGAACCTTCAGGGTTAATCTACAAGAAGCACGAACTGACTCCAAATGCTCCTGGTCATTTGCTGAAGCTGTCAAGGGCAGCACATTCATCCCACAGCCAAACCTCCATCACCCACATCACCTTGGTTTACTCTTTACCATTCCCCAGCACCTGCTAGGTTTTGGTATAAAAAGGAAAAGGCTCTTTCCCATGTTGGATTTGCCAGAGGAAACCACACCTATCCACACAATTCCCAGGTCATGCCTGTGCCAGTTTGGAACACACATTTGTCTGCACATTTCCCACCACATCGCTGCGTTCCACTGATCTACAGAAATCCTTACATTTTTCTTTTTCTTGAGTTTTGTATTATAAGTGGGTTTTATTTTTTTTTTTTTTTTTTTTTTTTTCCTTTCTGGTCCAAAGAGCAAACCTAAGTGACTTCAGGTTTGGCTCAGATAACTGGAGTGGGGGTGGGGGTGCTGGTGGCTTTAACAGCTCCTTGCACTGCTCCTGTGTTGCTTTGGAGTCATGGGCAATCAATGTGGGACCTCCTCATATGTGGTCTTGAAGTACTCATATCAGAATTTTCCTTCTATGCCAAGGACCGCCCCAGAAACCCTGGGAGCCAGCCTTGCTCTCTTCGGAGAGCTGACCCTCACACACAGATCAATCCTCTGGCCCTCGGAGTATCCTCGGGGCGGGCTCAGGGTATGGCCCTTCTGATCGGGAGGAGTGTGATCAATGGAAACTTGATACTGGCTGTGAACGGAGCGAGGCCAGCTTCCCCTGTGTTGGCACTATGGACATTGGTGGCAGTGGGATGAGGAGAAGAGGGGTGTCGTCACTTCTGTGCCCTGCACAGCATGCAGCAGCACCCTAGCCTCACGGGGAAATTTAGACATGAGCATCATCAGGTGTCTGCTTCTCCACTCCCCTGGGCTCTCCCCTGAGAGCCCTGGGCTAAGGGCAAGCCTACAGATGGGCACAGGTGGAGGGAAACAGAGGCAATGGGAATCTCAGAGCAGACCCTGCCCCAGCAGTTCTCACAGAATACAAGGGCCCTGGGTGTGTTGGGATAGGGGCCTTATTCTTGTTTTCAAGCAAAAACTCCATCTGGTGTTAGGTGGCATCCAGTCACCAAGAACATCAGGAAAGCAGGGCCCACTGTCACACCTCAGCACTACACTCAGACCCCATTTTCTATGACTGCTAAATCATGTGTCTGAATCAGCAGATGGCCTCCTCTGGTGCTGAGAAAGCAGTCCTTGTCCCTTCTCTCTTAAGAAGCAGGATGAATTTTGGAGAAGAGGAGGAGGAGTGGGAGGGAGGAGGATAGGGAAGGAGGTGGGGGTGGGGTGGGAAGGTGATTCATCAGAGAACTGCTTCATAGTTTTTGTAAGATGGCTTTCCCTCCTAGCACTACATTGACTACATGTAGCTCTTCAGTGTTGTCAGGACTACAGACCTTTCTAGCTACAGAGGATGCTGCTAAGACCCAAACTAATTCTGCTTGCTGCAAGCCAAAGGGACGCTACCAGGCCCCTGGAACCATCGGCACGGCCATTTCGCTGTGTTGGAAAACTTGGCTGCCTGCACTTGCTTCCAGAATGGGACTGAGATGACCCACTGGTCTTTTAAGAGATAACTCACAGAGCACCCAGGATGCTCCAGCCCTTGGCAACCTGACGGACTTAGGCTAATGAGTGCACTACACCAGCCTTTTCACACAGCCCCCCTGTAGCAAAGACCCCAAAGCATCCTTCATGTACCAGAGGGGGTCAGAAGTGGAGTCTCCTGGCCACTCTTCGGACACTTCTCATCCTACATGACTCAGGCCTCCCTCTGGGCAGCTCAGCTCTGCTCAGACCAACCCCAGGACACACAGCTTCCAAAACGCCCTCTGGGAAATGGGCTAATTGGCATTGTCAGTTTGACAGAATAAAATAAAGTGCCAGCCTAAGGCCTATACAACAAAAGGATCGCTTCTTCTTATGACCACGAGACAACAGACACAAAAGTGTTATTCAGAGAAAGATGTGTGCCAGCCTCCAAAGTGGAACCCTACAAGAAAAGGAAGAAAGAAACGGAAGAGCCGAGGACTCTAGACATTGTTAGAGAATCTCAAACCCTGGTGGGCTTTCCACTAACGACCTGGAGATGGAGGCCTGTCTTTCTTCTCTTCAAAACAAGGATAGGACACTGACAGCTACTTCCCCACAATAAGGGCCATTTCTCAAGTCTCTTCTGCCAATGAACTTCAACGTCAACTCACTTTACCAAACAAGTGATTCTTTTGGCAGGTTCTTAGTCATTCAGTTCCATCGTCCCCCCGTCACCACCCCCACACACTCTTTCTTCCATGAAGCAGAAACCAGTAATGGGCTAAATCTCCTCTCACACACCTCCATTCCCAGTTCTGCAGCCTCCCATCTCCCTGGGGGTTACCTGAGTCAAGACAGGAATCACTTCTGAGTAGGCAAGCTACAGAAGTTGGATTCCTTCCATCCTTCCTTCCTTCCTTCCTTCCTTCCTCCATCCATCATTCCTTCCTTTTCCTTCCTTCCTTCCTTCCTTCCATCCATCCATCCTCCTTCCCTCCCTCCCTCCCTCCCTCCCTCCCTCCCTCCCTCCCTCCCTCCCTTCCAGAGAAGAGTCTCATAGGAAGATGGAGGCCAACTGTCTACCCAGTTCTAGCAAAGCCAACCTCACGGGGCTACTTTCACCTATAGGCAATGTGGTGACTGAGGGACCTCATTGCCAGCATTCAACCTACATGCCACTATTTTTTTTTTTTAATCAAACCTGTTCAAGAGTAGTTTCCATCCTAAATGGTAGCCAAAACAATCAAGGTCCTGTATAGCCCAGGCTTTACAGGCCCAAGCAGAGTTACACGGACAACAGGCATTCCTTTCTGTCTAAGGGAACGGACTTCCAATTGTGCCTAAAGAAAAGGCTATAGTTCGCTGGGGCAATCTGACCTCTGACAGCATCCCTCCAGGCAGGAAGATAGGAGCTCCAAACACAGAAGCCTTCAGCCAGCCAGATGGACAACCTGTAGGAAGAGAGATGACCATGCCATCCCATGTAAGCTGGCCTCTTAGGCTAAACAGCTTCTTGGTCAAAGCCTGAGTTCCCGAAGCAGCCACTACGAAAAGCAGAGTGACTTCAAGGCAAGGCTCCCTCCCTTGGCTCCAGAACACTCCATCCATTCTTTCCAAAACTGCCCATTCCACACTGAGGCCTTCACAGCATCCCATCCTGTGGTTCTTTCTGCCCAGTGGCCTCCCTCCACCCTCTTTCTCGAATCTTAACATTCCTACTACCTCCACCATTTAACATAGCCCTCATGGCCTTGTGTGAGCCAACTTCCTGCCCATCTAGGCCAGGAGCTCCTGGTGTGAGACTCAGGAGATCTTCTCCTGTGCCTGGAAAGGGTAATCTAAAGGGTCACATCAGAAGTATGTCACAGCCGTATTACTAAAACTCTGTGTATCAACAGCAGGCTATACTCCATGTCTCAGGAGATGTAGGAGACACACACAGACCTTAGGCCACCCTGTAGCTAGTCAAGTCCAAAAAATCCAGACATACAACACAGGCTGCCACCAGAAATGTTCCCTCAACAAGCAGCTGGTCTAAAACAGCAGAGGAGTGACAGACATATGCAGCTGGTTATTTCTTTGCTCTTTTGGGGGCCTGCCACCCAGCTCCAAAATAAATCATACTGAGTCTTACGCTTTCTTATGAATGCCGGGTCTTAGCTTGGCTTGTTTCTAGCCAGCTTTTCTTAAATTATCCCATCTTCCTTTTGCCTCTGGGCTTTTGTCTTTCTCTATTCTATATACCTTTCTTTATTTCTTACTCCGTGGTTTGCTGTGTGTTTGGGTGGCTAGCCCCTGCTGTCCTCCTCTCCTCCTTTTCTTGCTCCTCAATTCTTTTCCTCCTAGATTTCTCCTCCTATAAATCCTCTCTGCCTGCCATCCCCTCCTATACTTTCTCCTACCTTGCTATTGGCCGTTCAGCTCTTTATTAGATCCATCAGGTGTTTTAGACAGGCACAGTAACACAGCTTCACAGAGTTAAAAACACATGCAACGTAAAAGAATGCAGCACATCTTTGCATCATTAAACAAATATTCCACAGCATAAACAAATGTAACACATCTTAAAATAACATTCTACAACAGACATGGGTGCTGGTCATCTGGGCAAAGGGGGGAGGCGGTAGCAGGGAAGCGCTGGAGGCTGCAATTCTCTTGTGGGTGTTGCTTGCCATGGCAGGCAGACAAAGTCACCCGTGACTGAGGTACAGGTAGACATTAGACAAGCTAGTAGAGGAAGTAAGGTTGAAGCCTGGGCCCTGGCTGTCCTGACAGCTATACTCAGATACCCAGTCACACAACCAACCCAAGAGATGTGAGTAGTGAATGCAGAGAAAGATTTCTTCAGTGTGACCACACTAGGAAGAGGACAAATAAAGATGTCCAGTGACGCCCCTTCCCCAGTCCATCTTCAGGCACCTGACATGAGGTTTCGGTTTAAATAGCAGACGAGATGTGCACAGCTAGGAACCCTGCTCAGGGTGTGGCCCCACCTGTCACTGAGCTATCGTCAACTCCAGTCTCTCCAACAAGGTGTTCTGACAAGCTGTCACAAAAGTATGACAACTCTTGCTCCTCTGGCTGTCACCAGGCTTCAGCCTCTTCCTTCTCACAGCCTCAGACCTCTGGGAAATGTCAATTCCTTGGGGTCCGCTGTAACAATATCCTGATCGGCAAAGGTTGTGGGAGACCCGTTCCCACTTTTCCCCCCAGGGTACTCTTGAGTAGGGAGAAGTGAGAAATATTTAGATAGAAATATAGAGGGGAGAGAGCCAAATAAAAAAACACAAGATAGCCTCGGGAGGGCCTGGGTCAAAACACACCAGCCCCTTCTTTCACTTCTAAAGGGCTATTTATAGAAAGGGGTGGAGCAAAAGACCTCCGCCTAGCACAGCCAAGTGCAGACCCTTCCAAACACCTGGTAACCACACACATGGTTAATCCATCCCCTAATGCAGCCCTGCTGTGTAAAGCAAGCTCAGATCTCACTAGGAAACCTTTGTGGACTCCCACAAAAGGGAAGGGGCACAAGTGTCTCTTTAGATATCTCCGTTCCTGTCAGGATGGTTACAGAGGGCCTTGCAATCCATCTACCCAACTAGTATCATCACCTGGACAATTTATAGCCTCAGATTCAACAGCCTAGAAAACACAGACCCCTGGGGCGGCATCCTAGAGTGGCAGGCAGAAGGGGCAGGCCTTCCCTAGGAGGAGCGCTTGGTGTTGTCCCTCAGGCTATGCGCCCACGGATGCACTAGTCTCTAAGTGTGGGTCCTTTGGTCCAAAAGCAACCGGTTCAACTGGTCTCTGGTGACTCTCTACCTTCTAGAACTTTCTGGCATTCCAAGCACCAGGGAGAGATACTACTTTGTAGAATGTAGACTGTAGCTTCCTCCAGCAGTAGCAGCAACAAAACCTGTCCATCAGCCTGTGAGAGAGGAACCAAACTAGTCCTAACTGCTTCCTGGAGCTGAGGCTACCTCACACCTGAAGGGTGAACAGGGCTGCACAGTGGCTAGCCTCAAGTCCAGGCTCCTGAATTGATGAGGCGGGTCAGAGAAGCTCATAGCCATGGCTGGCTTTGGTGGGATCTGACCAGGGTGTGAGACTGAGCGTAAAGGAGCCCCGTGGGATGCTCCAAAGCCCAGGAACCACGGGACTTGGGAGCATGGGGCGTTTCAGCATCACCATGTTTATTGTTTCTTCATGAGCAAAATGTGGCCATGAGTGGACGTCTACCAAAGACGTTTTCCTTTACTCCACGAAGCTATGACCTTAAACCCATCAAGCGTCCCTTCGAGAATCGCACACACTGAAGCAAGGCCACAGGTGGCTGATGCCACAGAGGCAGAGGCCCCCTTTGCAAGGCATCCCTCACCCCCATGCACCCTGCTAGAGACCTTTTATCACTGCAGCCTCTCTTTCAGGAACGCCAGCTGCTTGGCGCAGGCCCAGAGAACAGCCTCTGGAACCCTATGCACCGCAAGGCCGGGGTTGTGGGTAACAGTGGAAGGGAGTGTTAAACACCAGCTGACAGAACCTCACAGGCATGAGGAAGATGCCCTCCTTTCTTCCTACCCAAGGACTTCCTCCAAACTCCACCTAAGACAAGTGGGGTGGCAGGTATGGCCCCTTGAAGCACCCCAGTGCACCCCATTACGCAGTGTTCTGCTACCTGGGCTGGATGGGAGGCAGAATGGAGGAGCTTGTCACCAAATTCTAACCCAGCTGTCCCCACACCCCTTAAGGGGACAGCTGCTGGCTTTTCCTGAAGAGAGAACAGGGCCATGCCTGCCTCCCACCCCCTGCCATGGAAGCACCTGCTTCTTTAAGGAAGGTGCCCTCTGCACACACAAAGACAGACACTGAATGGGAAGGACCCCAAACACCAGCTCTCCCTGGACTGGACTGACTCCTCTCAGCCTGAGCCATAAAGAGCCCTCCAACTTTACCACCACTGAGCAGCTGGCTGCCCTGTTCACCTGTTGTAGGAAGAGAATCTGGTTATCAGGTCTGTCTTCCCAATGTCCTCTGCATGAGATCAAGGACTACAAACAACCCCGTTTTGTTTCAGGCTCTTTTAGAACTGGCTTTCCCTACCTCATCGCCTTAAAGAGGTAACTCGGAGCAGCCGCTTCACATAAGCAAGTACCATGCCAAGTACTTAGAAATAAAGTAGCTTAAATACATTAATTCGGTGGGACAAGGGCTACTCTTTCCAACAGATCATGAAGTTGAGAGACTCATTGTCATACAGAGGTCATGATGGCAAAGGACAGAGGAGTTAAACTATGAACAGCGAACAGGAAGCCCAGCTGTGTGATGCTGTTGGTCTGCAGGCAGTCATGGTAGGAACATGGGGCTGAGGCCTGGGACCTGGGTTCGAAATCAGGTTTCTCTCCCAGCTACTTGGCGGACACTTTAAGCAAGGTTTCCCATCTCCCAGGGAGTTTCCTCATCAGTGGGGGTGGGGGGCATTTAAGAGACTTCTCACACAGGCCCTTCCTCACCTGAGCAGCGAACACTAGTGTGAACTGCCACAAGTTTACTTTTCACTCACATTCTAGAAAATACTACCCAATGGTGAGGCTAAGCAGCCGTTCTTGAATTTCAGGGTTATTCTTTGAACAAGATCAGGAGATGTGAGAATGTTCTAGAAACACCAGCATCTGGGGATAATTTCTTTTTTTAATGGTGTAAGCAGCTATGAGATCAGGCTGAAAGGGACACAATGCCCTTCACAGGCTTGCCAAGTTCTGCCACACTTTCTTGAAATTCTCATCTTTTACCAGGCCCATTGGTACAGGCTTATAATACCAGACAGCCTCTTGGGAGGCTGAGGCATGATGACTGAAAGCCGAGAGGCAGTCCAGGCAACTTAGTGAGACCCCGTCTCAAAGTTTAAAAAAGTCAAGGCGAGGGCGGGGGTTGGGGAGATGAAGTTCAGTGGCAGAGTACATGCCTAGCAGGCAGGAACCCAGCGCATGGAAGGCAGGTCGAGGGGATGCCCTACAGGGTGGTAAGGAAAGGTCAGATGAGGGAGAGAGTCAGGAGCAAGATCTCAGCAGACCGACCCTGACGACCGATCACGTGTGAACTCTCAGAGTCCACATCACACAGATGACGTCCCCACTGACGGGGTTTCAGGAGCCAATCGGCTACCAGCTGGGATGCATGTAACTTCTGCTGGCCAGAAAGTGCCACCCAGCCTGGCATACAAGAGACACAGCATACAATGAACACATTCCCTCGGTGATTTGACTAAGTGTAAACATGCGGACAAATAAATGCTAAACAAATATTTGGTTTTTTCAAAGTACACTTTCAGAAAATAAAAAATAAAAAACACGCCTATAGTAAACTCTTTTAAAATGGAAGTAAAACACCCCTAAACTCAAATAAAATAAAAATTTAAAAGTCCCCATGTGTCAACATCCATTTTTTTAAAAGATTTTATTTTATTTTTAATTACGTGTATGTCTGTGTCTGTGTGTGGTTAGTACACACAAGCAGTGTCCACAGAGGCTATGAATGGGCATCAGATCCCCTGAAGCTGGGGGTACAGAAGGTTATGGGTTGTCCTAGGTGGGTGCTGGGAACCGAACCTCTGTCCTCCCGAAGAGCTGCATGAGCTCTTAGCCAGTGAGCTGGATCTCCAGCCCCAACTCGTCGGTCCCTTTGTAACCTCGTGATGAAATGTCACCCAGCCAGAGAAAGGAATTCACCACTCAACACACAAAACGTGGCCAAATCTAAAAAGTATGCTAAGGGAAAGAAACCAGACAAAAAGAGCGTGGACCACATGGATCAACTCATACAAAATTTCAGGAGATGCAAGCTAACACACAGTGGCAGGACACAGGCCACCTGGCGGGCAGTACGGCACAGAAGGGTGACATTACCAAAGGCAGAAGGCGACTTGGAGCCGTTCGGTATCTTGATTGCTGCAATGGCTTCAGGTGTGTATAGGAACATAAAATTCATCACGTTGTACATTTTAAATGTGTGCCGTTGACAATATGTCAATTACACCTCAATCTAGGGGTCTAAAAGAAAGACTCCCCCAAATTCTGTTGGCAGGTCAATGAGAAGCTGCATTTTAAAAGGCATGGGACAATCAGCAGATTAGGCCACCGGTGTCCCTTCTTGCTCACTGCCCAGCCAACTCTGCAAAGAGCCAGCATTGACCCGCTAGTGATCTGGAGTGAAGGGGTATCCTAGAATAGTGTGAGGGGATATTCTCTGAGGAGTTCTCTGAGGGATGGGTGGTCAGGGACTGGGCGCTGTGCTCTCAATCATCATGAGGGGTCCCCTGCCGACCCACAGAGCTTCTTCCATGGATGCCACAAGCCCACCCTACAAGATCTTTGGTTCTTCAAATGCGGCAGTTTCAAGACCACCTAGGACAAGAGTTATTTGGTACAGCAGTTCTTAAACATCGTAAGAAGCCGTGAGCTTCTGCAGTCACTCTGGCCATGGACAGACACCTCGAGCCCAGCCTCTCATTCTAAGCCAGCCAGAGTGAGCTTTCCTGTCCATCAAGAAGCCAAGTTCGGAAGCCAGGGAGTTCAAATAACTCCCATTAGCTGCTAGGAGTCTGTCAACAAAACAAAGCAAAACCATGATGGGCCGGGGAGAGGGTTCGGTAGATGAGGTGGCTTGCCATTCAAGCACGAGGACCCAAGTTCGGTCCCCAGAGCCCATGGTTAAAACAACAGGACAAACAAACAAAAAGGCCCAACAACTGGTCACACTTGGCATAGAAGCATTAGGGAGACAGAGGCGGGCAGATCTCGGAGACTCCCCGGCCATCCAGCCTGGCCTACTTAGCAGGTTCCAAGCTGGTGAGGGACCCTGTCTCAAACAAAATGTGGAAGGCATCTAAGGAATGACGCTTGAGGTTGACCTCTGGCTTCCACACATAAGTGTGCACACATGCAAGAGGCACAGGCACACATGCACGTATGTGTACATACATACACACATAAAACACACACACACACACACACGCCCCAAAGGAAAAAAAAGAAGTGGAAGATGTGAAGAAGAAGGGTAGGCCCAGAAACCTAAGGTACCTCTAAGTACAGAGCATTCTGGGTAAAGAAAAGCTAGCTGATGGGTCCACCTAACTAGCAACCATAAGACACAGGGCACAGACGGACAGATGGACAATGTGCAGGGAGTGAGAGACTTGGGAGTACTCAGTCCTTAATGGGGTGTCTTCATCAAACCCATCCCATCCCTTCAGGGCTCAGGGATCTATGCAGAAGAAGATTGTAAGAGCCAGAGGTGGTGGAGGACTCCAGGGAAACATCATCTTCCAGACACAAAAGAACTGATGCACATATGAACCCAGAGACTGTGGCAACACACACAAGACCTGCCCAAGTTCAAACCAAAATCCCAGCCCTGGGACCCAAAGTCCTACCCCTAACCAAGAAGCTATTTACAACTGATACCTGCTGGGAAAGGAAAAATCCATTTTCTCCAGTGGAGAGTCACTGGATATATGGATTACACTCCAAGGCAGGCCCCAGGCCCAGGAATAGCTGGCCAATATAAAAGGGACTCCATGGCTGTTTCGTAAGTGTGTGTATTTTGTCGTGTGTGTGTGTGTGTGTGTGTGTGTGTGTGTGTGTGTGTGTGTGTGTTTTGATTTTCAGTTTTTTTAAGGGAAGTTTGTCTGTTTTTTTGAGAGCGAGAGAAAGAACATGAAGTTGGATGGGTGGAGGGTTAGGGTAGGGATCTGGGAAGAGTTGGGAGAGAAGAAAGAATAAGTTAAAAACATATGAAAATTTTTAATATAAAATTAAGTAATTAAAAAATAAAACACATACACAAGGTACAGCCCACCACGTGCAGTGTGGAATGTTGTCCACTCCTCAGAGATTTCTTCCTCTGCTCCTGATACAACTTTCCATGACTTGCAGGGAACATGGCAGGCTCCCTCTGCTCCATTCCAGCCCTTTTCTGATCACAGAGAATGCCTACCTGGGGCTTTCTGTTTCCCCGTGTGGGTTCCCAAAGGGCTTTGAGGGGCAGAGACCTGGCGGGCCCAGGTTATCCCTGAGACTCTTTCTGCTGCCGCCATCCTAGCTACACCCAGAAACATGGAACCTACAAGTCTGTCTGCAAGAGCAAGACAGGTCTCACCCTAAAGCGCCAGGCAGGAAGCTGGAGGAACAGAAGGGCTTTCAACACAGCCCATCTGATAAATATTTATTGTACAAATGGCTGACAGGCCAAAGCCAAGCCTTTCTCTCCCTCACCTTACCGCCCCACTAGCGGTCAATCCTAGAGACTTCCGGAGGCTTCCCACCGCCGGAAAGGGACACACAGAAGACAGCCATCCATTAATTGGTCTGGGCC
>CABHPH010147482.1:0-52538 GCA_902168325.1 Peromyscus nudipes
ATATTTATTTAAGATTATGGTCAGGAAGGTCAAAAGAGGATATGGATGCTGGCTCTGAAGCATGAACTTACAAGTGGGCATGGATCAGGGCACACTTCTTATCTCCTCACACACATGTCTTCCTTAAGTGGTATCTGCCCTTATCTGCACATACAAAGTCACCTTTCTCTTGGATTAAGAGATTATAGCAAGCTGAACCCTCGGTCCACTAATGTCAACAGAATCCATTTCATTCTTGCTAGAGTGATGAAACACGATAAGAAACCTGAACCATCTATCCCTACAACCTCACAGCTTCTCGGTAGTTTTTGGTTAAAAGAAGAGAAAAGAACTTGCATGCCTGTCCTGTGTTGTATCCATACATGGTGAAATTTCAGTTTCACAGCACATGTATATTTTTAACTATAAAGATTGCATTATTGAAAATCGTTGGAAATACAGGAATGATAAATACCAGGTTGTAAAACAGTTCATCTGAAACTTAGCAGCAATTAGTTTGTCAGGTATGCTAGCCTCTGGGAACGTGGTACAGGGCTGACAAAATGCTCCAAGTACTTCTGTTGCTTGCAAATGTTAATGCAGAAAGGGAACTTGGGGGTCCTCAGTTTAAAGCTCTCCTTTTAAAAATGTGAAAAATACAGAACCGAGAAAAATGACTCATCCAAAAACAATCAGGAGTGGAAGCTTGTGGGTATGAAATACAGGTTTCTTGGCTGACTTCTCACCTAATCCTTTTTAAATATACACAGTCTCCCCCACGAATAGCCAAATGAAAGGACTGAATGAAAGCTAAGTAAGCAGTTGAGTGTTGATAGAATTTCATCTCTGTATGGAAGGAAGAATTCTGAGAATACATCTACTAATAGGAGAGAATCCCTAGTTCCAAAATTACTCAGTGCTGTCTGTCTCATGGATAGAATTATTAGCACTTATGTCTAATAGTTGCTATCCCCTCTCTAAGTGTCTGCAGATGAACATAAGGAAACTGACAAACTTGGCTAGCTAGGGCTTTAGAAGATATATTTATGCCGTGCACGTGATGGGTTCAATGTGAAATGTCTCACACTGACTCATGTGTTAGAAGACCTGGTCCCACAGCTCGTGATGATGGTTAGAAAGGTTATTGATCTTTAGAAAGTGGAGCCTTGCTGGAGGAAGTACACCATGAAGGTAGGCTTTGAGTTTTATAGGCTGGTCTTACTTTATATCCCCTTTTTTTCCTCCCACTTCCTGTTTTCTGCTTCTGGTGGTCATGCTTCCCCTGACTGTTGCCCTGGATTCCCTGCTGTGATGGACTACATCTCAAACCATTGGTTCTTGTCTGAGTATTACATCATAGCAACAGGAAAGTAACTTTATCATTTGGCCATGTCTTTAGGATTATGGTATGAAGTGGGAAAACTGTACTTCTCTGAGAATGGGATTTCAATTTCAGATCTAATTTGTATTTGTTAAGTGTTTGTGGAAGATGTGATTTACTTTTCTGAATTTCCAAGTTCATCTTCTAAAGTAGCAGATTTATTACACAATCCTGAAATTTCCTGTGAGAACCAGAGGAGGTTAATGGATATAACTAATTGACACAGGGCCAACTATTACAACACATCATAGTTATTTAATAAACTGCCTCAGCTTCTTTCTCAAGGAACAGTATATATTCAAATACATTTAGTTAATTACAGATTTCCATGAAATAATACTATTTGAGGATTCAGTAGCCATTTCCTTAATAATGATTGATGCTAAGCAATTTTTCTGAATTTTAAATTATATTTTATTCTATCTTATTTTGGGACAAATTCTAATCATATATGAATGTGAGGTGCATGGTAATATTATGATACATATACATGTGGGGTTACTAAATTAACATGCTTGTCATCTGAAAAATCACCATGTCTCATGTTTAACTAAAAAGTTCCATCTTTTGGCCAAAATCTCTTATCTCTCCTGCTGTCAGCTCCTGATAATTATGTCTGACTTTACTGTTTATACCTGGCTTGTTTTAATTAGCATAATACCTTCTTTCTTCATTATTCTTATTGCAAATTACAGGACTTATTTGAAAAATACTTATGAATAAAGGTGCAGAATAATGAACTAGTTGTCATGTCCAAACCTACTGACCCCTGTATGATACATAAATGAACTATCTGAATGATAAATAAATAATTAGCAAAGTTTGAAGAATAACGTATATCAAACAAATAATAAAAAGTACATAAACTGCACTTCTAACTAGTGTGATGTAAATCCTAAGATAACCTATACTCCGTAGTCTCACTTCTGATGGGCATTAATGGCACCAGGAATGATGAAGAAGCTTTGGAATCTGACCCCTGCTTCTCCATCACTTTCCTCCCTATAGGGCTCCTTGACTCACTGCAAATATTCCTTCCCATAACCTCTAATGTTGGTCTAATTGTTTTAAAATAAATACTGTGAGGTCTCACATGTTGTGTTTAATGGTAGAGATACATTGGTGGTAGATAACAGGTCCTGAAGTTCCTGAAGCTAAATTCTAGGGAGAAGGAAAAGGTAAATAAATATACTTAGAACATACCAACATATCTTAACTTGAGTGCTTGATCCTTGGGGTACTAAGTATTGCTCCCTAACATTGCCTATAATTTGAGTGTGTTTCTGCAAAAACAATACCTCATCCGTTATTGTTATATGTTGTACTCTTCTTATTTTTCCAAATACACATATATGGATATATATGTGCATATACGTGTGTGTGTGTGTATTGTGTGTGTGGTGTGGTGGTGGTGTGTGTGTGTGTGTGTGTGTGTGTGTGTGTGTGTTTGCCAGGACTTTTTTTGAAATGGTCTGCAGACTCATCCTTCCAAGATTCTTACATGCTGCATGGTGTCGGCAATGTTCATTGCTCTGATTACATAATCAGAGCATAGAGTAATTAGAGACATATTCTGTGCAATTCACAGTCTTGATCAGATAAGTGAAGGTGACTCATTACTTGAATATAAGAAGAGAGGGGCACATTATGGAATTGATGCTCTAATAGGATAATCCTGATGGTCTATAGGCTCTCCATGAAAGAATATTTTGGAACTCTCTACTAGTAGGCCAGGAAGAACAGTCCCTTGGTGAGACATCCAAAAAGAAGATAATTGGTGTCTAAAATGAAAACCAGTAGCACCGTAGAAATTTATTTTCACATAATATCCAAGAAACACTTGCTTTTTGTACAGAAAGGTTCACCTGTGCTGTGTTGGCGGGCCAACACCATTACAGCTTTATTTAGATGTGTGTGAGAAAACCATCTGTTCCAGCTCACAGGAGGCTGGGACCTGCATTGCAGGTGTCCCCCCTCAAGGTCCAATCACAGCATCTGATGCAAAAGTTTCCTGATGTGATGCTTGACTGAAAGCTAATGACAAGGAACACTTCATTTTTCAAAGTGTGCTTTTTCTCAGGAGCAAGCGGGCTCTGTTGATTGCTTTTCTCTCCCCTACAGCCCATAGACACAGCATGAAGAGTAGAGGACCTGGGAAACAAGGACAGTTTTCCATCTATCCACTCCTGTATTTATTCTTTCAGCCATTCAATACAAATATATCGATGCCTTCCAGGAACCAGATGGGTTTTGTGGTATTGCAGAAATATTGTGAACAAGGCAGATAAGATTTTCATGGTATGTACATGTCAAAAGAGTAAAAGGCAATCAAATATTCACAAAATGTTTAGAAAAGAAACACTACAAAGTAGTCTTCTGTGCTTTCACAAAAATTATTTAGATTGCTGAGATGAAGAAACTAGGTGGCCATTCTTATCTGTGACCATGGATGACCTCTCTTTAAGTGAAAGTTCTGATGTCAGCAAGTACTACATATCTCTCCAAGGTACATTCATAGCCAACTCCTATAGTCAGAAATTTGTGTGCTTCATGGACTTCAAATACTCAGAAAGGTCAGTGAAGGTAGAGCCTGGGAAGAGATGGAGAAAAGCTTATGGAATGTGTCTGGAGCGACAAACAGGTAACAAGTGACTCAGGGCCAAGGCTGTCATGATAAAGAGATTGAATAATTTTCTCCATGTTATTAAGTTAAGATGGCAGATGGATGAGATTTAACATAAATGATCTGATTGTTTACATTGTGACACTGGAGTGAGGTATACCATCATAGAAGTGAGCAGGGCAGAGGAGTCTGATTACCTCATGTCAGCTGTGAAGCAGAAAGAAATAGGTAAAAGGGGAAAGATTTAACCCTTCAGAAATACTCATTTGTGATCCCTTTCTCTAATTATGTCCCACTTCCTAAATTCTGCACTAGTCACCAATAATCTCATCACATTATGAATCAATCATTAGATGAACCTATTGATGAAGTCAGAACAGTCATCTCCCAAAGATTAGATCCACAATGAGGGGACCAACCGTCCAATAGCTAAGTTTTTAGGGGAAAATTTCAACATAAAACATAACCATAGCATAGGGGACATTATACAAAATGGACCCCATATAATATTCACATTCAGGCCAATTTTTTTCAGTTATGATATGGGGGAGATATTAAGTATCTCAGAGACATGGTTTACTCAACTGTAACTAGGAGATGACTTGATAATCTCTAAAATAATGATGAAATTGAGATTCTATAATCTTTAAGTCTTTGTTCTGGGCATTAGTCTAAGTGCTTTGTATATTTAATTATATTTAAGAGATATAATATGGAATAAAGAACTATAATTTGTTGAGTAAGATACAAATCAAGGTTGAAAAAAAAAGATAAATGGGAGGCTTGGTATTTTACTTGAATTTATTCCACTAGACATGTATAAGTTTTGGGTGAAATGTTATTTAAGTAACATTGTATCATGTTCTGGTATGGTGCTTGGACTTTAGTTATCATCAGGCTTCCCCTCTGGTTCTTCAAGTTGGTACCCCTAAGTTACTTTAAGATAAAAGGACTTTAAAAGTTCAAACTGACAACACATTCTAGCTAAAGACTCAAAGTCCAGGTAGAAGAGGCAGGAAAAATTCCAGAAGATCAAGGAAAGGAAGTAAGAATATACTTAGGAATATCAGAGACAGATACTCACAGCAAAAGAGAGGAGAGGAGGGAGAAGACTCCTGAGAAGTTGCAGCTACGTGTTTTACCTGTCAGGCAATTACTTTGACCTGCACATTTAGACTTGAAAAATATAACTTCAATCACGAATATGAAGGCTTTTTTCAAGGACAAATAAAGGTAACATCTTTTGCTTGTCTTTCAAAATTAATTTGAAACAGAGGCATACCAATACCCAGCAGAGGACTGAGTGTGGAACATCTTTTCTACCCTCCCTCTTTTGTGTTAAAGGTGATATGGCGAGTGAATATCAATTATCTGCATTCTTATTATAAGGAGAAGAATGGCAATATTAAACAGATGCAGAAGGGTCTGTGAAATATCACAGTTCTAATTCCTCCCTTCTCAGTTTTTATTCATGAACCTATATTAATTGCTATTATGAAGATAAAACGTACATTTCTTTGTATAAACTTATGATGTCATTGTTATGTTAAGCTTATTGTAATATATGGATTGCCCTATTAAAGCATCATCATAACACTATGAAATCTGTACTGATGAAAGCACTACTCTTTACTTTTATACAATTTACATATCAAACAACAAAATTTAAACCAACTAGTAAAAATATGCTTCTGTTAAAGAATGTGATAAGAGATAGAAGAAACAATACTTAAATGTTTAAGTTATAATTCAGCATCTTTTATATCCTAAAATGAAACCTTATGCAAACTTATTTACAAGCCTATTTATGTATGAAAGTGTACATATGTGTGTGAGTTTAAATGCATGTGCTTATGCATGCATATGAAGGCCAGTGCAGATGTTGTATATCTTTCTCAGCTCTATATTTTATTTTATTATGTGTACTGATGTTTTGCCTGCATGTGCACCTTTGCAGCACATGTGTTCCTGGGGCCCAGGAAGGACAGAAGAGGGTTTCAGATCCCCTGGACCTGGAGTGACAGACAGTTGTGAACACCATGAAGGTGCTGGTATCCTAATCCTAGTCCTCTAGAAGACAATTCAGTGCTATTAACAGCTGAAATGTCTCTCCAGACCCTCCCCAGTCACTTTATTTTTTTGAGACACAGTCTCACACTGAACCTCGAGTTGGCTGATACAGCTAAACTGGTGTGTCAGCGAGGCTCAGGGAGCCTCCTCTCTCCATCTTCCCTGTGCTGGGATTACAGGCACACACCTCTGAACCCAACTCTTAAAATATGAATTCTGGGGATCAAACTCAAGTATTATTCCTATGTGAAAACCTTTTTCCTGCTCACCTATTTCTCTAGCCCCTATTTGTATATTTTAATTATGTATGGATTGCATCCACTTCTTTACATCTCTTTGCTAATATACTACATCTGATCCATCACTACATATTGCAATATCCTCCTGTCTTTTTAATTTGTTCTCTAAACTGCATCCCTAATAAAATTTTCAAAGTCTTAGCTGTCTTACTTGCTTAATTGTGTGGATGGAATGTTATTAATGAAGGAAGGGGTCACTAAGATTTGAGGAGGAGGGATCTTAGTCACAGGAGTTCTGAGGAGGTCTGTAATCTAAAATATAATATTGTGCTTGTTTGATGCATATTTTGTTTTATTGTTGAGATTCAATTAGAAAACATAGATGCATGAGAGAACACTATAATAGTATAGAACATAAGGTATTATTAGTGAGACTATTTTCTTTCCCCAGCACTACACAGTTAGAGAGAGATTTTATAACAAACACATGCAGAGGGCTCGAGGCTCTTTAGGGAAGAATTGCCTTGAAAATATCAATTAAGATAAACAAATAAGTGAGCAGGCAGGGTCTGACTGTCTTGCTAGCCCATTTTCCCTTTCTTGTACTGCATTATGAGAATGATCCTTTTCTGTGCAATTTATTTCTGTGTGTACACAACCTGCAGTTTGGCTCAGATACTGGCATGGTCTGAGTTCTAAACCCACATAAATCTCATTGTCTAATGTAGACTGGACTGAATCTCACTGTGTACCTAAAACTGTTCTTGAACTCATGGCAACCTTCCTGCCTCAGTCTCATGAGCAATGGGATATTTCTGTTTGTTATTGATGGTGGTTAATTCAAAGATTGATAACTGGCAAAATGATAACTCAACTCACTGTTGAGTGCTCAGCCCTAAACAGGTTAACTCCATCACCTCCAAGGCTCGGGGAAGATTGCAGAAGTAGGAGCAAAATTGATTGTAAAAGCCAGCATGAGGATTGGAAGAAGTGCTGTAAAACATTATTTTGTGAACATGATAGTGCAGACACACCCATATCTACACAAGCCCTGCAAAAAACAAGGCCCATGGGCATTTCTTCAGGGAAGCAATAGGGGATTATGAGCTTCACCTTTCCTGTTGAGCTATAGGTATTTAATGGTTGCTAGGTGAGAGTAAGTCATTTTCTTAATTCGAGAGACTACTGGAAAGTAGCCATTGCTCAAGTAAGTAAGCCCTCACCCACACTCATTCAAGCAACCCTAACTAAATGCAGAGGGCACACACAAAAAATGGGAAAGTAGCCATTGTTCAAGTAAGTAAGGCCTCACAAACACTCATTCAAGCAACCCTAACTAAATTCAGTAGGGCACACACAAAAAATGAAGTGATAGTAGGAGGAGGACTTGTTGGGAAGAAGGGGTTCAGTAAAAGGATTTTGGATAAAAGTATGCCATATATATGTAGGAAATGTTAAAAGAATAACTACATTTAAATAAATACATAGTGTAAAATGAGTCAGTGAATATTGTCAATATTAATCATATTTTCCTTTTCCTCAACACACTTAGATAATTTGATCCTAGCACAATTTAGCACTAGGCTTAATATACGTCATAGCAGATAAATGTCTTCAATTTCTATCTTGACTATTAAATTAAAACAATAACACTAGCCAGATGGTGGTGGCACATGCCTTTAATCCCAGCACTTAGGAGGCAGAGGTCAGTAGATCTCTGTGAGTTTGAGACCAGCCTGGTCTACAGATTGAGTTCCAGGACATCTATGGATGTCACACAGAGAAATTCTTTCTCAAAAAACACAAATTATTACTATTATTATTATTGTTGTTGTTGTTGTTGTTGTATTTGTTGAATTATAATATAAAATATAATATAAAATATTGTAATGATGTCCATTTAATGAGTATATAATTTGGGTCAAGCAATGCTCTAAGGATATTCTTATTTATTTCCTCATTCAATTCTTAGAAAACCTCTGCTAAGTGGATAACAGTTACTCCTCTATGCTGAGAAGGTAAGATCTAAAAGTTGAAGCCATTTGTTTGGTTAGCTAATTACTGGGCTCCCATAAATCAAACTCATTCTTAGTTGTCTAAAAATTTACATTCTCATATCTTTCATCCCCCCAATGTGTTTCACAGGTTCCAATAATGTACTTAACTAACAAGAATTCATGATGTTCATGGTCAAACTTGTTTTGTTAAGTTCTCTTCTCTCTTAGATGACATACATGAAACAGAAATATGGTAATGTTTTAATGAAAACACAGCACTAACACTGGACTTAAAAAATCTCACCACCCTGCCTAATGCAGATTATTTCTCTAGACTGTGTCCTTCCTCCCAGCACAGCTACAAGCCTTTAGATCTGAAGCCGTATCCTGCAACAAAATATCCTCTTCTTGGTTTCCAATTTCCATTTCTCATCTAGTGATGGGAGGAATTCCATAGGAAGTGGGAATTTCTTCAAGACCTGAATAACAGCATGCCTCTAATTATAGAAATAAATAACTGGTGACTGCTACCATCTGTCTTTCCTTTGGCAAACACATTGCTTTCATGTGAAATTAGTGCCACCTGCAACCTGCAAGTCCCTCAGTGACCCAAGGGATACCCCTCCCACATTCAGAGGTGTAGTTCTTTCACCTCCAATCAACAGTCATGACCCCATGAGCTGTCACTCATCCCCAGAGAGATATTCTAATGAAGTCAGTGGCTCTATTGAAACTCTTTCCCTGACTGAAGAAAAACAGAATAAGGGGCAGAAGCTGAGCATCCACTGCCTTTCTGGACAGCTAGAGCTATGCAGAATGGCTACTCAAATACCTTCTTCGGTTAGGGCAAGAGACACTTCATTTTCTATTATTCATTCCTCATGATTGAAGCACTCATATACCTCTGTTTAATAACAATGTTAATTTTTAAAAATATCTCCAGAAGTCTGTGGTGGTATTGTATTACCCAAAATATTGTGTACCCTAATAAATTTATCTGGGGTCAGAAAACAGACAGCCATTAGATACAGAGACTAGAAAATGGTGGCATTCACGCCTTTAATCCTAGCATTCCAGAGATAGAAATCCCTCTGGATCTCTGTGAGTTCAAGGCCTCATTGGAAACAGCTAAGCATGGTGACACTTGCCTTTAATCCCAGAAAGCCAGCCTTTAAACCCAGGGAGTGGTAGTAGAAAGCATAAAGGTATATAAAGCGTGAGGACCAGAAACTCGAGGCATTTGGCCTGGTTAAGCATTTGGCTGGTTAAGCTTTCAGGCTTCTTGCAGCAGGTCAGCTGAGATTCATTCTGGATGAGGACTCAGAGGCATCCAGTCTGAGGAAACAAGACCAGCTGAGGATCTGGTGAGGTGAGGTAGCTGTGGCTTATTCTGTCTCTCTGACCTTCCAGTGTTCACCCAATACCTGGCCCGGGTTTGATTTTATTAATAAGAACTTTTAAGATTTCTGCTACAGAAGTTCCCCTGCCTTAGCGTTTACTTTTAATTTGGAAACATTAATTCGAATTCAGTTCACAGCCTTTACATTATATGGTCTTGGTAATTCTTATCTTTTCATATACATGTCCTCAGAAATGATTGGGACTATCTAGTAAGGCTATGCTGAGAATGAGATAAGCTATAATTTTTGGAAATTATTAAAATAGTGGACTGTGTAGGAAGCCCACTCATGCTGTGGCTTCTTTTAGTTGGTGGTAAATTCTGATTACAGTAGAATGTCATGACTATTAACATGGATTTGAAAGACCTAAGTATTTTATAAACATCTTGAACATTTTCATGTATGTAGTACTTATTTGGGGAGTGGAGGGATAATGTGAAAACTTAAAAATTAAATCTGAAAATTTACTCAGAATCTTAATAGTCTCTTCTTATCTATTTCCACTAGTGATGTAAGAATGGAAGAGGTTTTCCAAAATTTTTGCCTACTGTAGAAATTGAATACCCAGAGATAATTGACATCTCTAAGAGACCATGAAGCCAGAGTTTGAAACAAGATTTATCTTTCCTCTTATCTTCATCATCACAAGAACAAAAGCAGATGACCTAGCATGCTTCTTTCTACTGCCTACATAAGCACTGCACTCCATGTTGCTGCTTCATTAATTTTACCAAGACATGCCCTGTATGACTTGCCTAGTGTTAGGAAGAATATTGCTTGTGAACCCTATGGCATCTGTTATTGCATGAACACAAAAGACATCTATTATTACATGAACACAATTTTAGTTATTGTTTCTCTGGCAGAGAACAGAAACTTAAGTAAATAATTCTACCAGGTACAGCTACACAGCATCATGCTGTTCAAAAAATGACTTTGCATTCATTATTGGCTTACACTTATGTCTATACAGTGTTCAGAACATAGAACAATTGTATCCGCATTTTAAAGATAACTTAACTGAGCATGGACAAGAGAAATCAGATACTAACTGGTTTCTTTAATAGCATCTTTATATTAGTGAGATCTTTGAAAACCCTCATACTATTTTCCTTTATTGGAGACAAGATAATAATAATAATAATAATAATAATAATAATAATAATAATAATAATTATAACCTAATAGGTGTCTTGATACATGAGTACTTTTTGCTTATCATCTTTATTATTAAGTATATATGAACCTAGTTATTTTAACACTGTGGTTACCTCTCAAATTGACCCTGTATAGCACACACACACACACACACACACACACACACACACACACACACAAACAGAGAAAGAGAGAGAGAATACTACATACTAAATATATAATATGTTAGCTACTGAATATTTATAGTGTTTTTAATTGAAATTTGAAATTTGGAACACTGAGATATTGAAAATGGTCTTTAGGAAGACAAAACTCTCTTATGTCCCAAATGGTTGAGAAGAACTACATTATACACTTTATTTACTTGTACAGAAACAACACCATCTCCGAA
Organism: Peromyscus nudipes; assembly: GCA_902168325.1. Classification (NCBI taxonomy): domain Eukaryota; kingdom Metazoa; phylum Chordata; class Mammalia; order Rodentia; family Cricetidae; genus Peromyscus; species Peromyscus nudipes. The sequence continues at coordinate 11,239 of CABHPH010147482.1, forward strand.
ATATAGAGGAAGGGAGGTTGGTAGGTCAAAGGAGGAACAAAAGTAAGAAATTTTCACTGAGGGGCAAAGGGAAATAATAAAACTATTGAAATAATGTGTGTAAAGTCTGCTTTTATTGCTAGTCAATTTGGCCAAAACACAGCCTTACAATTTCCTTGAAAACAGACACAACATTGATTTTGTTACCCTCCCATCCTCATGCAAAAGTGTTATTTTCATATACCAGAATTCAGACTGTTCTCTGAGGCAATAGAATCCCTTCATATATTCCTTGCTTCATTCATACATTTTTCAACAATCCATCTAATATTTATTGACCATTGGCTACATAGCACATTTGGTAAAAATCATCAAAGCACAGCAGAGGAGGAATAACATGGAGAAATCAATAGACGCAATATAGTGGTGAACTTTGATAGAAGCAAAGACTAGTGGTTAACAGAGAGAAGGAAGAGGAAGAGACACACAAATACGCCATGCATTAGGCTGTAGGCAAAGCCTTGAAAGGGCAGATTGCCTAAGATGAATCTTGCAGAATACATTTATGGTGAACATGCTAGATGAAGCAAATGGAGAGAAAAGTAAAGACTCACAACACAGGAAATAGCCTGTATAATAAATGCAGTAGAGATCTGAGAAATGTTCTTCCCTCTTAATTGCCATTGGTTTAACCAGCTCCCTTCCCCACATCTCCACACCCTAGTCTAATCTCATTCTTTATTTGACATAACTCTTGCAAGCCACATGAACAGGTCAAGTTCTGTGAATTGCAAAATATTCCATGTTTTGTAAAAGGCCTACCCATGAGTTTCCATATAGATAGTAAGTATGTAATAAAGCATATAGAACGACCAACATCATTTCTAAAAAGCTTTTTTTATTTTATTTTTTTTGGTCAAGAAAGACTTTCCTTCATGAGTTGTGTTGGGAAGTTGCATTTATTAAACAGGTATGGTGACATGTACATGTAGGTCCAGCTTTCTGAGAGACAAGACTGGAGGTTCAGAAGTTTAAGGTCATAAGTTCTAGGCCAGCAAGGAAAAATAAGAGGGGTGGGGGATTAACTTGCATTTATAAAGTATAAAATATTCCAGAAACACACTTGTAATTATCTTTCCTGCTTAATCAGAATAAATACAACCCATTTTCTGTGGTTTTCTGAATGTTACCAGTCTCTTTCACAATATTCTTAAAAATTAGACATGATTGTCTAATGCAGAGGCTTGGAAGTTATCCTAGCATAAGAAAGCAGTTTCCTCTCTGCTTAGATTTTGTTCCTCCTATGCCCAGGTTCAGAAAAAAAAGGAGATTTCAGATCAATTCAAAGATCATTATGAATTCCTTGCATTTGACTTTTTAGTGGGATTTCAAAAATATTTCATGATTTTACAGTGGTAATTAGATCTATCACTTTAGACAAATGCCACACAATTTGTCCACTCCTTGCCTCTGGGAAGGAGGGTAAATATTTAAGAATAAAATGTGACTAATGCTCACATGAATTTAAAAAAAAACTGGTTTAAAACTTTAAATTGATTTCCTTGCCTCTTGCTCATTAGTCAATATTTTAGAATCCTGTACCAGTCTCTGAATCTCCAAGATTAGTTCATGTCTCTTCCTTTATTAGTATCAATTTATATGAACCTAAAGGTAAGTGATAGCTAATGTTGGTGTCACACTAATTCCAGCCCTGGGGTTATAAGAATATAATGTAGCTTCATGAGAACTCAACTGCATGGTTGTCTAAACAAGTTCCTAACAATGACAACAAGAGTCGGCATACCAGTGTGGACAGAGGACATCTCACCAGGCCATTCCTAAAAGAAAAGGTTCAGGCAGTTTATGACTGCTAAGAAAAGGAGAATTACTCTTTTCCCCTAATTGATTGTCCAATACCAAGTGGTTAGTGCTAGAAAAAAATACATACAACCAACACTAAGTAGACACAATGGGTTGTTTTTAACTGATCTGTATATTATATGCACATTATTCAATGTTTAACAAAGAGAAAATGAATTTGAGAAGGAGAGGGATTGGGAGGGATTGGAAGGAAGGGAGAAATCGTGTAATTACACTTTGTTTAAAGTTGAAAATATTTTTTTTTCAAAATGAGTGCAACATGATGGGATCTTATTCATAGCTACATCTTCTTCTCCCAAGTAGATCAGAACAAATATTCATTAAGCAGGAAACAATGAGTGCAAACACGTTAGTTTTAAAAAATGATAAATAAAGATAGAAGAAAAGACCCTCTCAACCAAGTAGTAATCCAAAGATTCAAAATTTCTTCTTCTGACTATGTAGATAAATACTAGCAGAGAGCTGTTCCATTTTTAGGTCAACTGAGACAATGGGGTGTAAAAACAAATGACAAACAATGAATAGAGTAGAAGTTTTTTTTTTTCTTTACAAATGTTAAAGTATGGCAGAAAATTCTACATTAGACTGTAATGTAGAATTCATTTGTCTGGAATAGCCCAACTCTTACACAATGACAACTCATCCACTGAGATGATTTTTTTTTGTTTTGGTTTGGTTTTTTGGGGGGTTTTTTGTTTTTTGTTTTTTTGTTTTTTTTTTTTTTTTTTTTGAGACATGGTTTCTTTGTGTTGTTTTGGTGCCTGTCCTGGATCTCTCTCTGTAGACCAGGCTGGCCTCGAACTCACAGAGATCTGCCTGGCTCTGCCTCCCAAGTGCTGGGATTAAATGTGTGCACCACCACTGTCGAAGAGATTTTTAACTAAATTTTCCAAGGTTTTGCATAATGTAGATTTAAAAAAAGTTTGTTTCAGTATTCCAATAATAAAAACAACAGCAACAACAGTCCAATAATAACTCCTAACTGAAAGCTAGTAAATTTTGAAATATTCATTACGGTTCCCCATACTACACTTCAATTTATTTTAACCAGTATAGTTATAATCAATACTGAAATAGTTTAAGAATAAAACTGTTCATATCAAAAAAGACTAAGTTTGTACTTACCAGAAGCTAAGAAAACCTCCTGACTATTGATGTACACTATTGTAACAGGAAAGTGATGGGTACTGAGGACAGAAACCATTCTCTCCTTTCCAATTTTTTCCTTTGTCTCTTTCTTACTAGTTTTCATTATGATATACCTGTAATCACCAGTACAGTGACTACTGGGTTCTATGAGTTCTGTCGTATTACAGAACAAAAGCTAGGTAGTAGGAATTCCAATTTAGCTTGTCTGGAGCATGAATAACCTGTGATCCCCTGAGCACTGAGGCAGTCTTGTGGAGGACTATCTTCTCCCCAGTAAAGTTGAAGTAAGCTCTTAGTAGTTAACATCAAAAGGACAGTGAATAGGCATTAGGCCATTTTCCCTAAAATAGTAGCATTTTATTCATACAGCAGAGTTTAGGCAAAATGAGGCACGAGAGATTGAGTAATTCTTTTCCAGTCCAGCAGTAGGATTCAAACCCAAGGAGTTTAGTTTCAGAGGCTAGATAATATAAATACTGCTTACAATGCAAGCACAATTAAGTTACTGCTTACCCACAAATGAATGCAGTTCCACCAACTCCAGCTAAGTAAATGTGACTTGATATCAAATATTTCCTTTACTGTTTATTGCTCTTGAATCATGGTTCAGATCTTGTACTGTGGACTATCTTCTTAGACCTGCTATCCATCAGGAGCCCCAGATCTGTGGATGTGATACTTAATATGTTTCATGTATCCCAAGGCAAGGCAGGGTTATCCAAAAGAATGATGATGTACTTTGGAGTAAAGCAATGAAAGTTTGAATCTTGGCCAAATATGTGCATCAGACACAGTACATGCTGGTTCTATGTAATAATTTTCCCATCCACAAAATAAATAAACATTCTATAGGATATATGAAGATATGGGGTTAATCTTTGTTCTATCACATGGGATGGAGGGACTGACGATTGCTTTCATTCATGTAGTACTTATTTTGATTCATAGATTGTGTGGGAGCTTGGAGTCCTCTGAGATATTTACAAATACAATCAGCAGGCATTGGGTATATGGCTGGAAACAGGGAAATTCTGATAGAGAAACTTCCTTTTACTTCCCAGTGGAAGAATAAATCTAGAGAGGTAAATCATTACAGGAGAAAGAATCGAGGGGAATTAGGTCTGAAGGTGGGTGTAGAGTTGAGGTGCTGCCAAGTGAGCTGTGACTTTAATTAAACTTGCCCTTGCCAAAGCATGCTGTTAGCCTGTGAGCCCACTGGGAAGGAAAGGTCTGTGCCTGTCAACTAGTAGACATTGCATTAACTGCACCTCCTCTGCAATTGTACCACCTTGCTGTGTGTTCCTCCATATCTCAAAACAACCCACTGGGAAGGAAGCTGTTTGCTTCTCCCTTCCCAGCAAGGTGAAGACTTGAAAGCTTCAGGAGCCTGTGAAATCAGACTTTGCACATTAGCAATGTATGTCCAACAGTTCAATGGAATTTAGACTTGTGTATCAAAAACTATAGCTGCTCTTTGGTGAGAAACCTTAACATTCATTCTGTTGGTGATTCAGAGGGCTTTGTGGGAGGGAGAGTCCAGCAAGGGTCTGAAACACATATGATGTTTGCTATCTGCAAATATTTGGTTGCATGCTTTGGCACACAGTAAATATTTGTGCATTTACTTTAAAAAAACACTTTTAAATGTCATTCATCAATATTTTATTGATGTATTTGGACCACACTCTGTTTTTCAAGATCTTAAGATCTGTCCTAATATCCGGTCTTCTACCTGGCTCTTACACAATTCTGATGGACCCTTTCTATTTCCAAACATACTCCTCTTCTTCCCCTCTCTTTCCTTGCTGTAATGATATAACAGGAGAATTTGGGGAGACAGAATAATGGATATTCAAGAAGCATCCTGTTTGCTTCCATTGATGTCCGATGCTTTGCTCACCAGTAGCTAAGTTTTTTACATCGCAGAACCATAAACCGAAACCAACAATGTGAACGAATTTTTGAGCAATGCTCTTGTACAGTAGGCATTCTACTTCAAAATTTCTCCAGATTCTTGCCTACCCCGTCTTCAGCCATTCTCTACCCTCAAGCATTTGTTGGTTTATCACTCTGGAGATCTGTGCTGACCAAAAAATAACCATTAGCCTATATAGTTAGTGAGCATTTGAGATACAGTTACTTCAAATTGATGTGTGCTTTGAGTGTAAAATGTGTAGTGACTTGAAGACAGGTTAAATCCATGAATGAAGCTACATATTTAGTATTCCCATAATTTACTAGCTACATTGTCTCAAATCAAATACTTAATTATTTGAGTCTATTGTTCAGCTTTTATATTTTTGGTTGTGAGCCTAGCCTTTAACGGCTGAGCCATCTCTCCAGCCCTTGTTCAGCTTTTAAATAAACATATAAGAACACTTATACATATGGATTATTTATATGATTTCCATATACACTCACTTGTTGATGGGGGAATGTCTTTCTGTGTGCTGAAAATATGTGTTGCTCTGGTTGGTTGATAAATAAAATGCTGATTGGCCAGTAGCCTGGCAGGAAGTATAGGCAGGATAAGCAGAGAGGAGAATGCTAGGTGGAGGAAGGCTGAGTCAGGAGACTCCAGTCCACCATCCAGGGAGCAGCACATAATGGCACACAGGTAAAGCCACAGAGCATGCAGTGACATATAGATTGACATAAATGAGCTGAGTTGAAGTGGAAGAGCTAGAGCTAGTCAGTAGTTAGCCTGAGCTAATGGCTAAGCAGTTATAAATAGTATTAAGCCTCTGTGTGTTCATTAGGGTCTGAGAGGCTGCAGGGGTGAGGAACCACAGGCGCCAGGTCGGACTGGGAAAATTTCAGCTACAACTTGTGATGGTAGGTATTCCACTAAAAAATGGTTTCCTGAGCCCGGAGAAATGCCTCAGGTGTTAAAAAGCACTCATAGCGCTTGCAGAGGACCAAGTCTGGATTTCAGCACCAGAAGCTCAAAATTCCCTGTAACTCCAGTCTCCATGTGCTTCCTGATACCCCTGCAACACATGATGTACATTAAATTGAGAAATTTGAACACATAATATGTTTTCATATGAAAAGTAGAGAATTATTATTTATTTCATCCCTACTCTATGCAAATAAAGTTCTAAACATTTTCTCTCTAAACTTCATAAGAGGCCATAAAAGACTAAACTAGGGTGATACCATTTTCAATAAAGAAGATGAAGCCAGGTCCAGAGAGATGAACTAACTTACCAGAGTTCACATGAGTAGGTTTGAGTGGAGGTCAGGATTGACCCTTAAGGAGAAGTGAGACAAGAGCTTGTGCTCTTGGAAATATAGAGCTGGTTCAGTAGTTAAGAGTATATGCTATTCTTGCAGAGGACCAGAGTTTGGTCGGCAGCACCCATGTCAGTGCCTCATAACCACTTGGAACTCTAGCTCCAGGAGATCGGACACCCTCTCCATAAACACTGTACTCATGTTCATGTGTACAGTCTCTGTCCCTGTCTGTCTCTATTTCTGTCTCTTTCTCTTTCTCTGTCTCTGTCTCTGTCTCTGTCTCTCTCTCTCTCTCTCTCTCTCTCTCTCACACACACACACACACACAATTTAAAAATAAAACAGTAAAAAATAAGATACTCTGGATAATTTTATTACCATCCTTGATTAAAACTGTTCAGTGATTCTTAGACACTGATCCAAGTTCTTGACATAATTTGAAGACTTCTAACTTCTTTAGTTCTCTATCTCTGATCCTGAACCACTGAATCTCTGGCAGCCATAAGAATGACCCGGGCTTTACTGCCTCCAGACCTGTGCTCAGCTCATCTCCAAAGTTGGAAAGTAGAAAACATTTTTTCCATAGCACCGCCTAAGTTTAACTTTATATCTCAGTTTACATGTCACTACACTTCAGTGTATGTGTCCTTTACATACCTTCCCAGTTCCCAGCACTTGCTGCGCTACCATCATCACAGAATATTTAATTTTACAAAGTCTACTCTATTTCCCATGCTAAGCAGAGCTTTTTACCACATCCACTGCTACACACCTAATAGATTGGTGCTTTGCACATGTTAGTTGCATTCCTTTTGAATTTGTTGCATACAACCTTTTGAATAAACAAATATGGAATCATTCTTTATTATTCTAAGTTAGTCAAGAGAATATGTCTTGTACTCTCAGTTTGCTCTTGAGTGAGCAAGAACAATCATGACTATCATTGTCTGTCTTTTTGGTTATCCCTGGGCTCAGATTGCTTGGAATAAGTACTTAACTCCAGTATCCCAAAGGACCAATGACCCATTTCTCTATGGTAGTTAACTATAAAGTTTTTCAAGGTCATACATAGAGGAGACCTGGCTGAACAACTGGAATTTGTCCCAAATGTTTGGTAAAAATCTCTCCCTTAAAGTTACTTTCCTGACTATATTATAAAATAGCAAGGCAGCTGTGTATGTTTCCTATGTCCTGAACCCACACTGTTTTAATATAATATTCTGACTGTAGGCCCTGCTTTTCATGATATTATCAGGGAAGGTTTGTATATTACCTTAATAAAGCAAATCTTATCAATTCATGTGTGATGTGGACATATCAATGCCTGCTTATCTTGACATTACAAAGTGTTTCAAACTAAAAGTGCTTGGTTGACTTAAATATTAACTTCAAATAAGACATCTGGGAACCTATCCTTTTAAGGATGGTTGAGGTATCTGATGTTTACTTCAGCAATTCTTTTTCCTCTTTCTGTGATGTAGGCTACTATTTCTACTTGTTATTACTCCAGTTTATTTAACAATATTTTGGTTATCTGTTGCTCAGCTTAACCTTACATAGTCTCCTCACCCAAGAAAACTTTACATATTTTTGAAATATTAATCTAATATTGCTTCTTCTGAGAGTAAAATAGATTGACTTAACTGCCTACAGATCTTTCATCTTCTTATCTCCCACAGCATTTATTATATTGATTGTTCTCTTTGGCACTTCAATTTTGTCTTAATGTAGTCTTGGGATATTGATCCTATGACAGAATTAGTGTTACTTAACCATTTAAAACATTATGCCACATGTCTTTAAATGTATCATACCTTCCCTGAGGAATCAGATTGTCTTATATGTCTTCATAGTCACCCTTGGGCCTTGTGCACAGATCAATAAATTGCTATTGACAGATTGGTAAGCATATAAAAAGAAAGCATGATGATATTAAAATATGGATTGAACTAGTAAAATTAGATCAATAACATTAAAAACTGATATATTTCAATTACAGTGAATTCTTTGGTTAGTGGGAAGAAAATGGGTTTAGATTCACTCATCTTTAAAATCCATTAATCCTTTTCACTTTAATGTGTAGACCCTCACTAGATGTTAGAATTAGGGAGGGGAGGAAACAGTAAAATCTTGGCTTTTAAAGGGCTTCAAATTCTAGTGGGAATTGCAGAAAATGAAGTCAAATATACAAATAAAATATGTATATGTTAGTTTTAGTGCTATGTGGAAAAATTAGGCATAAAGTACTAGGAACAGATGGTGTAATTATGAATTTAAAGTTTTAAAATCCATCCAATTTAGCTTCAAAACAGATTAAATTTAGATTCAAAATGTATTCAATTTAGGTTCATTTATCCAGGTTGTACTCCATTGAGTGCCTTAAATTCTATGATTCACTTTCTGCACATAAGTAAAAATTAGTGTCTACTTGCACATTGCATGTTGCATTACAATGTACAATTGTTTTTTATATTTGTAGACATTCATTACATTCTTCCAAATATTTACTGACTTAAAGCCTATAAAACTTGTACATGGCATGAGAGAGGCATCTCCATGGTAAAGAGCATGTATTACTCTTATAGAGAACCTGTATTGGGCAGTTCATAATCATTGTAGCTGCAGCTCTGGGAGATCTGATGCCCAATCTAAACCTTCATGGGTACCTGTACACATGTGTACATAACTCCACAGAGGCATACACAGAAAAAAATAATAAGTAAAGTCTTTTTTTAAAAGAATTAATTACTCACATATGTAGATAATATTAATTACATTCACCATCTGCATCCTAAACTGGCCATGCACTGAGGCATGCTTTAAATATCACTCTCTGTAAGAAGTCTTACTTAAAGTTCCCCCAATATAAGCCAGGATTATTATATGTAGCGAAACTTCCTTAGATTTATTCATTATTATTTGTTTTCATATTATTTCTTTGCCAAGGCTATGGGTTCTTAGACTGAAAAGTCTACAACTGTTGCCCGTTCTACTGCTCCCATGTCCTTTACTCAACATCACATGCAAGTCCACATAAAATCTTCTAATTTTTATATGCCACCTCTGGATGTTATTCACATGACATCTTTCTGACTTCAGTACAATCTGCCACATTTTTTTTCTTTGACCTTAGACTTCACAGTACTACTTAACAGATCTCTGTATTTGCATTCATTACTTCCCTCAATTTATTCTCATATCACAGGCAACACTATCTTTTTAAACATGAATCTAATTAAGTCAGATTTTCCTTAAACATTTCTGTAAAATCTCATTAGATTCAGAATATCTAAGCCAACAACTTATGCAATGGCCTTGTGTGACCCATCCCATCCACATTTCACACCTCACATCTCTCCAGCCTCCACGTTCAATGCCCTTCATTTATTTTAGTCTTCTTTTCTTTCTTGGCATTTTCTAATCCCTTTCTGTCAGAAAACCCTTCTTTCCACTCATTGCCCAAATGAGATGATATGTCCTTCAGGTCCTACTTTTAAATGTCATTCCTTCTGAGGAGTATTATACAATTATTAATACAAATGTGTCTATATACTTTCTCCTCTATTGCAAAAGTCAATTATGTTCCTTCTTAGGACTTACTTTGCTCAATTTGAAGCAGGTTTGGTCGCATTTATTACTAGCCTCCTGATGGTTCAGCAAATCTTTGACAATAGAAATTGGTGGGGAAAAGTCATTAAATATCTCATAATAGCTTCCTAGTAAGTGTTGATTTGCTGTTTTCTATGTGAATTGAGGTTTATCTTCATTTGTGTGGGAGCTCCACCTCAACCCCTGGCACCCTGGCATCTTTATACCCAAAGAGTCTGGAATGTTTGGAAGGAATCTGTTGGAAGATCCACCTCAACTCCCCTCCCCATCTCTTTCCCTAAACCTGCCCCTTCAAAGCCCACCAAACACAACTCCTCCCCCAGAGAGGCTCAAGACCATTCCCAAGGGGTATATAAACGACATCCCAAAAACAGACACCTGGTTCTTCTGATCTCTCAGCCCCATCTCCTCTCTGAGGCACCGGGGAATCACCTGGGAATGCTTTACCCATTAAACCTGGGCTTTTCCTGATTCGGTCTGATTTGGATTTGCTGTGTTGGCGGAGAGGCCTTCATGAGGCCTAAGACTTATCAATCTTATATGTTAATCACTTAAAATATGTATGATCTTACATCAACAGAACTAGCCCCTGTACAAGGTCTGCTATCTCCAGCTGTAGTTTGATCTACTGCTCTGAAAGTCTCCTGTTATCCATCTGTTAGCTTTAACTGTCAACTGGACAGTGCATAAAGCCATCTGCAAAGAAAATACTAATGAGGAATTGTCTACATCAGGTTTGCCTGTGCCCATGTGTCTGGAGGATAAGCTTGACAGCTAATTGAAATTGGAAGATCTAGACTGAATTTTGGTTGTACCACTTCATGGATTGGACCCTGAGTTATATACATAGGGGAAGCTAATCAAGAACTAGGCAGACAAGGAGGTAATCAAACAAGGATCTACTTGTTTATAGACTCTTTGCTCTTGACTGTGAATGTGGTGTATTAAGTTCCCCTCTTGACTTGCTCACAATAATGAATCTGAAATTTTATACCTTTGAATCAGTGGTTCTCAACCTTCTTAATGCTGCAATCCTTTAATGCAGTTCCTCATGTCGTGGTGACCCCCAAGCATAAAATTATTTTTGTTGTTATTTTATAACTGTAATTTTGCTACTGTTATGAATTATAATGTAAATATTTTTGGAGATAGAGGTTTGCCAAAGGGATCGGGACCCATAGATTGAGAATCACTGTTTCAATAAACTCTTTCTTCCTTAAGCTGTTTTTGGTCATGGTATTTTATCATGCCAATAGAAATGAAGCTAGATCACCTTACTTGCAATCAACAACTCTGGAAAATGACTGTTTTGGTCAGTTCTCTCACAGAACACATCTTCCTTGAGTGTTCTTTCTCAAATACTGTTTTGTTAGCTAATATGGATAAGAAATTATCTCTGTAAATTCTTGATCATTGTATATGAGGATACTTTATCAACATCCATACTCCATAAAATTATCATTCTGTGTTAGAAAAATCAAAACACAGATGCAGTCATAGATTGCTGGGGAAATTGGGTATGTTACATATAACCATTGGTTCCTAAGAAAAAATTTAAAACCTAGGAATGGCAAAACTAATTAAATTTTATATAAAAATATAAACACCAGTAACTATCTACTTAAAGAAACTAAAAATACCACCAAAATAATGTAAATTAATCTCACCATGGCTGAGGTAGCTTGGTGATTTTAGAGCTGCTTCAATAAGGTTCAAGTATGGAATATCTGTGGAAGCCAGAAACATCTCTTCTTTAGAAAGGATTAATGAATGGAGACTATGGAGATTACACATAGGGTAAAGATAAAATGTAAGCAAAATAAACAAAAATGTGATGGTTTAAAATAGTAACAACGGGTGAGAGGTTGTCAGATACTTTTCTCTCACCAATGCAAAATGTCAAACATGGTACTTAATGAATTAATGAATTATGGCCCATGCTTTAAGAGGATTTCAAGCCATAGAGGCAAGAAAGGAAGGGTGGTATGGATGCTGGACATCTGTTTCTCACATTGCTGCTGACAAGGGAACAGAAGATGGGATCCAAGACAGTGCTAGGCCATAACACTTAAAGGCCAGGTTACCTGTGACACAGGTACAACCTCCCCAAACAGCTGGGAACCAAGTATTCAAATCCATGAGATTGTAGACACCATTGCACTTTCAAACAAATTTCTGCTCCATTCCCCATAGACTCATGACTAAACACATGTGTGAAAGTGGGGTGGGGTGGGGCAGAAGGAAGGGAGTGCATATATACGTCAGTAGGTTTATGTGAGAGAGACCAAGTGTCATAGCAAGTATGTAGAAGTCAAAGAAAACTTTGGTGCTATCTTCTTTGACATTACCTACTTAGTTTGAGGCACAAACTTTGTTGTTAGCTGCTTATGCACACCAGCTTGAAAGTTTCTATAATCTTAAGAACCCCATCAGTATACTGGGTCTACTGGGATTCCAGGCAAATTCTTAACTGCAAGCACCTATGAAAGTTATGTGCATCTAATATACAATAGCACAGAGTGAATATTCTTTTTCCTAAATGGATTTGTGGGAGGATAACAAGAAAACTGAACCAAGGCAAAGCTAAAGAACGACAGAGAAAGCAATGAACTCTGCATTTAGATGCTAAATATGTATGTATGGTATTATATCAGCCACAGCATACTGTGGCCAAAGAAAGCAGTACCCGCTATGCCCCTCTCATGCCCTCAGCACTGGTTCACCCATACCACTCTCTTCAGGGTCAATTCTACTGTACTGCCCAGTCAAGGAGGGGAGCCCATTCTTCCATATGTTGCAGCTGGTGAAGGGTTGGGTCAGGTCTCCCTTATACTGCAAGTGGTGAGGGAGTAGAGCAGGCATCTTTCCCTCACCACATGGCAGGACTGAACTGGTCTCCCATTTTCCCACACTCAGGACCAGCTCACCCTTGGCCCTGAGAACAGGGTCAGCTCTATTGTGCTGCCCAGGTGAGGAGTAGGACTGAGTGCTTCAACCGATGAGAATCAGGACCAATTCTCCTTAGTGTTTGTGTTGTAGTCAGTGAGGGGGTAGGGCCAACTCTGTACAGGTCTTCATTCTCTGCCTTTGGTATCAGGAGCCATAGACATTAAACCACACCTCCATTGCATCAGGGCAGAGAACTCAGACATGGGCCCCAGCTGCAGCCTAGAGCCAGATGTCATGACGGTCCTGGGTAGCAATCTTGTCACCCATCCCAGCATGCTCCTCACCACTTTCTCCTCTACAGATATGTCTCTGTCCACAGGATACGAACCATTCTGTTTCTCTCTCTCTCTCTCTCCCATAGTACACCATACATTTGCTCACCATAATAGTGCCGGGTCTGCCTGGCACCACATGTGGACCTCCTTGTCTGCTCAGTCCATCATGGTGCTGGGCAGAACACAGCTTCCAAGAATTATAATGGTGCCCAAATGCCTGGCACTAGAGACACCCGGCAGGCTTATGGGTGAACTTCTTCCATCCTCAAGTCTAGTGACCTGGGGCAGAGGTGTTTTTGTCCTCTGGGGATCTGTCAGTCCTAGAAGCCAAAGTTCTTGTTAGCATTTTATTCTCTTCTGAATTTTATGAATAGAGTTTTTACTCTTCATATCTGTATTAGTATTTTTGTCTTTTAACTGATACCAGAATGCCTTGATGTGTTCTGCAAAGAGAATTCCAGGGCTTCTTTATCCTGTAGCTCCAAACTCTTCCTGCAAACCAGTCCTAAGAGTCCAAGAACCACTTGCGAGGTTTACCCCAATAGCAGCCCCACTTCTCACAGTAATTTTCTGGATTAGTTACTTTTCATTTTGCTGTAACAAAACACCTTAAGGAAGGTCCAGCTTTCTTTTGGCTCACAGTCTCAGAGGGCTTTTCAGTCCATCCTGGTGAGGAAGGTGTGGGCAGGAGAATGAGGACACTTCTTCCACTCTGGCTAACCTGGAAGCAGCAAATGAGATCAGAAGCAGGGGCTGCTTCCTATGTGTGTCACTTTGGCCTCTGGTTTCTCACCTGGAAAAAACAAATAACTGATCCAAAAGCCTCATTAAATAGCTGTGAGGATGAAATACATTGTAGGAATTTGAAGAAGGCTTTTATGAGAAGTAGGAGAATATGATAAGGAAGCTATACTGATTTCCAACTCTGATTTTCAAATATTTACAATAGTGTAATGGGGAGGGGAAATGGAATGAGGGAGAAAAAGAGAGAGAAAGAGGAAAAAGAGAACAACAGAAAGATAGATGAACTTGAAAGAGCAGCTTTCTGTATCTCAATATATCATCTGAAATCTCTTTCAAGGCACCAAATAGACACTTTGTCATCCCATCCTCCACACTTCAGGCCTGTAGGGGGCACTGTGGTTCCAGCGAGAGTACATCATCCCCCAGTGCGGAGTGGAGCATGCCAGCCAGTGTTGTGTGCCCCTTAGCTCACCTTCCCTTTCACTGTCAGCGCCCCCTTCCCCTCGCCCCTCCCCCACCCCGCCGCCCTTCTGTTCTATTTTCAGCCAGTTAAATCATGGAGAAGACAGACAAGGACTTCTTGTAACCTGGGCAACTAGCTACCTTCGATGGCAAATGGCTTTTCTACCTTTTCTATAATTTTGTAATCTCCTTTGGCAGAGGAGTTGGGGAAAATAAATAAATAAATCTGTCCCTGAAGGCTGTGCACTCAGGGCAGGGAATGGAAGGTTATAATATTGGGCGAGTTGATTACACAGTTCTTTCATAGGAAAATCACACCATATTCCAGTAAATGCAGAAAGGTCCTCCTTACTGTGCAGTTCAAAAGAGCTCTAATACTACCCACACTATAATTACTTTTAACAGGTGTGTGGCAGTCCAATTTATAGCAACAGGGTGATGCTCACTCTAAGTTGTCCCCTAGTTTTCAGACAGGCCCTTAAAATGCTACAGAAATGTTCCCTTTCCAAACAATACACCTTCCTCAAAACTATTATATGTAATTAGCTCCCCCATCAACACATCAAGGGTCACCAGAATTGAGAGCTGAAAGAGGCAAGGACCATTCTCATTTGGTCCTCTGTTATATTATATTACTGGCACCCAGAGCTGGGAAATAACCTTTTGACATCCTAATGACAGAAGAGAGTTTGGAATACAGGCTTCCTGATTTTCACTATTTTACCAACATACTAGGTTTTGGGTTTTTATTGTTGTTGTTGTTTTGCTTTTGTTTTACAATGTATTTTACTTATTCCATATTGTTTGTCTTCATTTTCAAATTTCCAAAAATTTAATGAGAGGCATCTAAAAGAAAGAATATATTGATATGTATTTAATAATCAGGCTTGCTTTAGAAAGTATTAATATAATAATACTGGGTTGTTCTTGGGTTATTTAATTTGTAGTTTCAAGGCTTTTATATTAAATATCTTTTTGTTTGTTGATTTGTTGGTAGCTCTTGCAACTGAACTCAGAACACTGTGTATGCTAGAAAAGTCCTCTACCATCAACTGTTACCCCAACTTAACTTTTTCAATTTTTTAGTGTATTTTTTTAGTCATTTTATACCCAATAAATACTTTAAGGATCTAATACCTTAAACTAGACATATGAGGTCCACATAAGAGCCAGCTGAAAATATAATAATGATGATAGTAATAAAGAATATTACCCCAATGTGATAAAAATATATTTTAAAGTAAAAAAAGGAAAACTAAGATAGTCAATTTCTCAAGAAAATAAGGTTTTTGAATGTCTGAAAATGAGATATTTATTCATATATTGACATGATGAACTGAGTATCTGCTCTTTTGACAATTACTGCACCTGGATCGTAGCACCCAGAACACAATTCGCCACCATTTATACCTTGGCATATGCTTACACTTGGCATCATAGAGACACTGACTTTAAAAACCCTCAGGTTTTTCTCACCTAGAAGACTTCAAAACAAGTAAGCAACACACATATGTGTTTATAAGATAAACTTTTATTTTTGTAGGATTCAAGGTAGGGATTGTTTGGGGGTCTTCCTGTACATTGGAAGGAAAGAATTGTGCCACCTCACTGTCATATCCTTCTTTAAGGGATGTTGTTGCCAACATGACAAGCTGTGCTTCCCAAAGTAACTTCTTAGTAACACATTTGATAATGGGCTTCATTATGCCATTTTTAAAACATGCACATTCTTTTTTTCTACTTTTTTCTTTTCTTTTTGCTTTTTTATTTGCTTACATTTTTATTAATTCATTCATTAATTATTTTCCCAGTCCAATTATATTTCCCCCTCTTTCCTTCCTCTGCTCCCAGTCCCTCCCACAACCTTCCCTCTTCCAACCCCACCCATCCACTCCTCCTTTCTATGTTTATCATCCAGCAATGGCATATCAAGCTGCAGTGAGACTAGGCACCTCCTCTCCTATTAAGGCTGAACTAGGCAACCCAGTAGGAGGAAAGCATCCCCAAAGTAGGTTAAAGTGTTACAGAGCCTGTGGTCCCACTGTTAGGAGCCTCACAAGAAGACCAAGCTACTTAACTGTGACATATGTGCAGAGGGCCTAGGTCAGTCCCATGCAAGATCTCTGGTTGGTTGTTCAGTCTCTGTGAGCCCCTATGAGCCCAACTAAGTTTATTTTGTGGGGTTTTTTTTTGTGGTGTCCTTGTCCTCTCTGGCTCCCATAATCCTTCCTCCCCCTCTTCCACAGGATTCCTGGAGATCTGCCTAATGTTTGACTGTGGGTATCTATATCTGTTTCCACTGTTTGCTGGTTGAAACCTTTCTGATGATGATTGGCCTAGGCAACAACCTATGACTAGAGAAGAATATCATTAGAAATCGTTTCGTTGACTTTTTATTTGCCAGTCACATTTAGTTCTATTTTAGGTCTCTGGCAATGTCAGGGTTGGGCTCCCACTCATGGTATGCATCTCAAACTAGACTAGTCATTGGTTACCCGCTCCCATGATTTCTGTGCCACCTTTATCCCAGTGTAAGTTGTAGGCAGGGAAATTTGTCAATCAAAGGTTATGGGGATGGGTTGGGGACCCAATCCTTCCACTGGAAGTCTTTTATGGTTACAAGAGATGGCCAGTTCTGACTCCATGTTGCCCATAGCTAGGAGTTACATTAAGCTCACTATGAAAGGGAAATAGAATAAACATCACAGATGCATGGAGAGAGAGGTCTGGAGGGGGGTTAGGCATGGGAACAGGAGGGATCAGGTGCAGAGTGTACTAGAAAGATAGTAAAGATAACTGGAATCAGGGGCATCTCCGTGATGAGCTAGAAACCTAGTGCAATGAAAACTCCTAGGAATCTATGAGGGTGACCCTAACGTATACATTTTTATTCTTAGTTTTTATTTGTCCTTTCTCCACTTCCCTGTCCTCTGCTCATCTGCCCCTACTTCTGGTCCTCTTTCTTCTTAACAAAATACTCTCCTACCTTTATATCATGTGTACTCAATTATCCTACCATAACTACCCACTTTTTCCCTCCCCTCTTGTACCTGTGTTTGTATATATATGCCCTACATAAGTATATATCATAATCATAGACATGTAGAGAGAGACACAGGGGGCAGGGGCAGGATCTGGATTCTATATATGATGATAGAACACATTTGTCTCTCTAAGTCTATCTTATTTCACATAACATAAGGACGTCTAAGTCTACTCCTCACTTTATAGAAATGGAAGTAGAAAGGTCATCGGTCTCTATGATTTGTGTGAGACCATCAATCCATCCATCCATCCATCCATCCATACATCCATCCATACATACATACATACATACATACATACATACATACATACATACATACATCTGTCTATCCATCTAGTAAGGAGTGGAGACTTAGACTAGGTTTCATAACCTTGGATTGCCCCAGACTTGTAAAAAATACACAAGTAAAAAGCAAATAAGCCTCTCATAAATCCAAAATATTGAAGGGAATAAAAAATATGCTATAGTGATGGATTGCAAATGAGGTCCACATAGACCTGTCCTTTTCTATGGGAAAGTGGTATTATCATATTTTACCATCCGAAGCTCCATTCTGACTCCATGATCCTATACTATATTAAACCCATTCATAGGCAGAAAGCTATTTCCCTTCCTAATGCAAGTTCATAACAGAACAATCAACAGGCATTTGTTGTAGTTGGTGGCAAAGAAGGGCTATCTGTTGACATTTTTGTGTTATTTTATGTACTCTCTGTGTCTGTAAGTTTATGCAATTTTTTACATTAATTTCTCCCTTAAATATATCTGCCAGCCAGCTACATAATTGGATTTTCTTTTGTTATAAGAAGTGAACATAAATTACCCCTGTTGGGTGTAGATTAGGTTACAGAATTTCTTCTCTTCTGTCACTGTCAAAACCAGGGTGTCAGAGAGCTTTAATATTTAATGTAGACCTAATTAGTCTCAGCCAGGCCCAGGGCACTTAGCAAAACCTGACACCAGCCACAAAGTCAAGTTCATTTAGAGAGCATAATTACTAGTTATTTCCATAGCGAAATAAATGCCCCTATTAGAGTAGACTTCTTCATCACCACCCCAGTTTTATAAGTAAATTGAAAACTAAGAAAGAACAAAAAAACCTTTGAATCTTGGCAGTTGTGTACAAAGATTACACAATTTGGATCTGAATCAGACATTTCTGAGATAAAGAACTTGCAGATATATAAAAATAGAACTAGAGGTGATTGGATAAGTCTGGATGTGATGGATTTGTAACAGAAAGTGAGATTCCCAAAGATTGCTTGCTCCGTGAGACTAAGCTTTTATATATGTATAATCAGCTGTTCAGAAAATATATATTGAAGTCCTGTTGCAAGCAGGCATCACACTAGGTCCTGGAGTCACAGTGGGGAAGGGAAATATTTGCCTTCCCTGAGGCATGTACGGCGTGGCAGCAGAAACCAAACAAATTACACAAATCTCATTTAATTTGTTTTTACAAGTTCTGGTTACTGCTTCAGTGCAGAACCAGGTGATGTGAAAGCATGGCTACCTGACCCAGACTGGGATTTCAAGATCTCTCACCAGAGAAAGAATATTTTAGCTAATATCCAGAAGAGGAAGTGTAAACATGAACAAGAATGTGTGTGTGTGTGTGTGTGTGTGTGTGTGTGTGTGTGTGTGTGTGCAGAGTCCAAACCCCTGAGCTGAAAAGAAGCTAAGAATGTACATGGAAAATAAGGGCCCATATGAAAACTTCCCATGAGCCTCTGGCCTAGAAGGGTATGCTAGAGAGGTGAGGATAGAAACAGACAAAACCATCCTTCAGTAGTCCAGGTGAGAAACCTAAATAATCAACAGTGAAATTAGTTTCACAGTATTTATTTCAACAAGAGGCCACCTGTCTTCCCCTGAAATTGGTGCACCTCACATGTTTTCTTCATTGAATAAATGAATCAAACTGAATGCATGTTGAGTGAGAGTTGCTAAGTTCAAAACCCAGCCGCCATGACTATTTACATGTTTACTTCATCTGATGAAGGGAACAAAATCTTCATTTTTATCTGAAATATACCATTACCTAAGCTATTTACCCCATCTATGCTATACGTGCGTACTGTACATTTGCATTTATTTAACTTATAGTCATATATTTTTATAAATTACAAATATAGGTTATATAATTTTATGTATCTACAACAAATTCTAAGGCTCATATATGAGAGAAAACACACGATTCTTCTGTATTATGTTTCTCCCATCTATTTTAAGTCTCATGAGCTTTTATGATGATTTTGAGTCCCTACTACAAATTTGATTACTTGGCTCTTTGTATCCCTCTCTAGTTGACTCATTCTGTCTGGTATAGCCTTCTTCTCTACACAAAACACACATCTTAGGAATGTGAAGCTCTTAGGTTTTATTTGGTGAAACAAACGAAGCCATCATGCAATGCAGAAAAATACTTCTATGATAAACTTCCTGCTGCATAGTTTCCCAAGTTAAGCAACAATTTCCAAGTCAGCATGGAAGTCTATCTTTCACCATCATCATGTGTCTTGAGTTGTAGATTAAATGTGACTTATACTCACAACTCTAATGTAATTCTCCCCATTACCTACTCATGCTCTATTTTTATTTTCTTAGAGATATTAATAGCTATATAAAATTATCTCTTAATGTGATTCTAACTGCAAAACAATGTAATATCTATAAAGAATTGTGCATTTCTTATGTTTCCAAACATGCTCTTGAACATGTGTTGACATAATCATCAATAATGTGAACACTAAAAAATCTCACTACTTCAAGCTTTAAACATTGTTTCTACCTCCCAAAGATGTGACATTTTTTTCCATTTCTTGCTACAGCTAACTTCTTTCACTATCTTAAAGTTAATTCTTAATAATCATCCTTAAGTTAATTCCCATATTTCTAAGACATGGGGCTAGGTTATTTGTTTATGAATACTTAGCTATGTGCAATTTATGCTGTTAGAAAAATGAATTTGGTTATGTTGATGGGGCACCAATTAAAATTCTTTCACCTACATATTAATATATTTACTCTCATAGCTAGCATCATTATCAAACAATATAAGCATTGCTCAATGATGAAAAATGTAGTGTATTATGATTATGTGTACATGTTGTTTATCTGTGCACATATATTTACATATAACTTTTCTTGAAACTAACTATTGGTTGGTCCACTTCTTAGTTTAATTTTTATAATATGACTACAGTAATTACATGATTTCCATCGCTACTTCTCCACCCTCCAATTACTCTCATGTGTCCCATTTCCTCTCAAATTAATGATGTCTTCTTCACTAATTATTATATACATAACACACATGCACACACATATACACACGCACATAGACACAAACACACATATAACCTTCTGAATCCATTTAATGTTGTTTCTATGTATAGGTATTTAGAGTTGACCAGGATTGGATTAGATAGCAGAGGCTCATTCCTGCAGAAGACTCTTCTCTGTCTCTCATCAGCCATTGATTGCCTGTAGCTCTTTATCTTCAGATAGAATTTTGAGAGATTTTCCACATCAATGTTGACTTGTCCACTGGTATGTTAACTGTGTTTGACCTTGTTTAGGCAACCATACTTTTGACACTTTATGCATGAAGCTCTCTGTTATATATAGAACATAATATCTCACAGCAGACTAAGATAAATGTAAAATTCCATAACTGCTCAATGCAAAGAACAACCTACTGTGGAGAACACTCAGTGAAGCATATAAACACAATCCCTATACCTAAGGCTCAGGGAGCATGAATTGGTTTTTATTGTTGTTGTTGTTTCATTCTTTTTCTGTTGTTGTTTATTGGCATGCTTCCTTGTGTTCTTATAACTAATTTGCTCCCAAATGTTTTTCTTCACTCATGTTAATATGTAACTCCTTTCTTTGTCTTTGTCTTGAATCTCTCATTATCAGTTCTTCTGGAACAAAGGCAGTTCGCAGTTTTAGCTTAGGACTTTTAGCCATAGCTATTCTTATTTCTTGGTGGACTGACTTCTAACTCTTTGATCTTTCTTCTTTTGGGATCATGTTCTCACGTAGTTGACACTCATCCTCAAATATCTTTATATAGTTATTGTGGAGCTAGTATTTTCTGACTTTGCATGGGTGAAATGCCATTCATATTAAATAATGGTATGTGCAAAAAAGCTACAGATTGGATACTACACTCTCAGAAGTCTAGGATATTTTTTTCATTGTCTTAAAGAGTCTGTGGTCATTTTTAGGTAATTTTATGGCATTCTAATAAACCTTTGTGTACAGTATGTTTGATATGCCTTGAATGTTTTTACTAATAATTGATGTTTTTGTTATGCTTTGAAATTTTATAATGTATGTTGGTGCTGAGAAATTGAGTTCCTCATGCATCTCTTACTGAATGCTTCTTTTGATAAAATTTCTTTTAATTTTCCTGTTATTTGTAATTTGATTAAGCCATATGTTAGACTACTCATATTAATCTTCTATTCCATATTTTGGTTCCTAGATTGTATATTTTTTTCTTATTTTCTGGGAGATGTTCTCCATCTAATGTTGTGTTCTGTTGCTCCTAACAATTATGTTTTCAATTTTCATCAGAATCTATATAACATTTTTACAAAATATTTTCCTTTTAAACAACTTCATTTTCATCAACTAATAAGTTTATTTCCCCACTTTACTTTCTGTCATCTATATTATTTATAATTTATTTATTTTTTGGGTTGTCATGAATTTCAGTTTTGCATAATCTACCTATTATCCATTCATCTGTCTACCCATCAAACATCTATAAGTGTGTAATTTGTCAAAGATGCTTTACCTTAAGGTAGATTATACCACTTCTTATAATTGAGTTAGCAGACATCTGTTTAGACAAATCTTTTAAGATCAGAGGTAAGTATCTATGGCATGGGTTTTGTTTCTAGTATTTGGAAGCCAAGTAGTAAGATGCTTCTAGTCAACACCCCCCTCTCTCTCCCTCCCTCCCTGCCTCCCTCCCTCTGTGTGTGTGTGTGTTACTCATTTAACCTCAGTCTTTCTAATATCCCAAAGACTATATATTATTCCTCTGATTCAGACTTCCAAGATGGAAAATCTCTTATTTTATATTGGGGAAAGTATGACAGATACCTGATTGCCTCCTTTCTTTGGGGGGACATTCTAAGTGTCTAGGTTTATTTTTTCTGATTTTTTAATTAATTAAATGTATTCATTTAATTTATATTCCAACCAAAGTTTCCCCCTCCCTCCTCTCCCCTCATTCCTTCTCTTTACCTCCCTTCTGCCCCCACCCCAATCCACTCTTGCTCTTTTTCTGTTCAGAAAGTGACAGGCTTCCCATGGATATCAACAAATCACAGCATATCAAGTTGAGGTAGCACTAAGCACTTTCCCTTATCTTAAGGCTGGTAAAGGCAACCCATTATGAGGAATAGGTTCCCAAAAGCAACCAAAGAATTAGGGACAGCCCCTGCTCCCATTGCTAGGAGTCCCACAAGTAGACCAAGGTACACAACTGCCACACATATGCAGATGACCTAGGTTGTTCTTTTACAGGTGTCCTGGTTGTCAGTTCAGACACTGTGAGCTCCTCTAAGTCCAGGTTAGTTGTTTCTGTGGGTTCTCTTGTGATGCCCTTTACTCCTCTGGCTCTTACAATCCTTCCTCCCTCTCTTCAGCAGAATTCCCCTTCCCGAAGCTCAGTCCAATGCTTGCCTGTGGGTCTCTGCATCTGTTTCCATAGTTACTAGATGAAGACCCTCTGATGACCACTGGGGTAACCACCAATCTATGAGCACAGCAGAATATTGTTAGGCATTATTATATTGACATTTTTTTTCCAGTCATGTTTGGTTCAACCCTATGTCTTTGGGATATCTAGCCTCTGGATTCTGGCTCTCCAGGCAGTGTCAGGGGTAGACTCACACTCACTCCCACTCTCAGGGGTGAGATAGGTCTAAGGCTGTATCAGTCATTGGTTGGCCACTCCCACAATCTCCATGTCACCCTTATCCTGTACTTCCCATAGGCAGGACAAACTGTAGGTAAAAGGCTGTATGCCTGGGCCTGCCTCCCAACCCCTCCATTGGATGTCTTGCCAAGTCACAGGAGATGGCCAGTTCAGGCTACACATTCACCATTGCTAGGAGTCTTAGCTGGGGTCATCCTTGTAGATTCCTGGGAGTTTCCCTTGCACCAGTTTTCTACCCTACCCGAAATGCCCCCTCTTTCCATTCATCTCTTTTACTACTCTCCCCCTTCATCCATCCTGAATGCAATCCCTCATGTTCCCATTTCCACCTCCCCAGTCCAGTCACAAGATCTCTTCTATTTCCCCTTCCCTGAGAGATCCATGCATTCTCCCTCAGGACTTCCTTGTTATCTAGCCTCTCAGAGTCTGTGGGTTGCAGCATGGATATCCTCAATGCACATTTTAAGAAACATAAAACAATAAATGTTTATATTATTTATTTATTTTTTATTCATTTTACATACCAATCAGAGATCCCTCTCTCATCCCTTCTCCAGCCCCCCCTTGCCTCCCTCCTACCCCTTATCCCCTCCTTCATCAGGGTAAGTTCTCCCATGGGAGGACAGCTAAGTCTGGTACATTCAGTTGAGGCAGGACCAAGCCCCTCCCTGATTTATCAGGGTTGAGCAAGGTATCTGATCATAGGTAATGGGATCCAGAAAGCCAACTCATGTACCAGGGACAGATCCTGATCACACTGCCAGGGGCCCTTCAAACAGACCCAGCTACACAAGTGTCTCCAGCATGCTGAGGGTCTAGTCGAGTTCCATGCAGGTTCCACAGTTGTCGGTCTAAAGTTCATGAATTCCTTTGAGCTTGGTTCAGTTGTCTGTGTAGACTTCCCTATCATGGTCTTGACCTCCCCCTCCCCTTGCTCATATAATCCCTCTTCTCTCTCTTTCACTGGACTCCTGGGAACTCGGCCTGGTACACGGTTTTGGATCTCTGCATCAGCTTCCATCAGTTACTGGATGACAAGTGTGTTCTTTCCAAAAGACTTTATGCTTAGCAGAACAGTATGAAAGGAAAGAGGAGCTACCTGAGTCCAAGCACTGGGGAGCTTTAAATGGTTAATCAATGCATTTGGATGACTACCCTAATCAATTCAATTTTCTATTTCCTAATGAAATAGAATTCCTCCCTTTTAGCATCAGACATGTGAATGTTTATATGTACACATGTGTGTAAATACCCACAGGTATCCTATTTTCCAGATTCCCAACATATTTTCATATTCTCAACATATTCATGAAGCAATAGAAGGAAAAAGGAGCCACAGCTTAGAAAAACAGCAGAGGGAAATGATACTTCAATTGTCTTGACAGGAATCAGCAGACCACATATATGTGGAGAATCTGAGGCCCCAAAAACTACAAACTATTTTACTAACAACAGAATTTTCTAATTATAAGTTCAGTGAGTAACTGGCTCCTAGGACTGTCACCAGAAGCCATCAAGGCATTCTCAGGAGATAATTCACAAGTGATTTCTACCTTGAATGAAGAAAATCTTCTCAGCCCTTGGAAAGAATAAGGCTTTAAAACATATAGATGAGATGAGTTTATTTGATGTGGATTCTACAGGAAAGTAACATGGAATTCAGAATTTGGAGGAGGCAAAAAAAAGGGTGGGAGTAATTATCAGTAATTGGAAAGAAAAAGAAAGGACATGATCATATGGGTAGACAGCTAATTTTAAATTATATATATATATATATATATATATTCACCCAATAATTTGATGCTCACAATGACTTGAGAGAAGCTGAGTAGATTTTGCTGTTACTTGCCATCACAGATTAAAAACAATACATTGCTGAAAAGTAAAGTGAGTTCAAGGCCATATAAGCAGAGCATTACTGAGCCTGAGACATAATCCTGTGTCTTAGATGTATCTTCTAGAATCTATCTATATTTTTTCACACTCTTTTATCTGTCTGAGAGTAGACCTAAGGGAGTTGGCTTGAGCTACTGGGACTCAGAAACAATAATCTCACCTCAGTGTTATGCTAGCCATGGTAGTTGACAGACAATTTGGAAATATCTTTAAAAAAAATAAAATTGTCCTGAGACTACAACTGGAGTTTATCTGAGTCCTCTAAGCTCATATTCCTTCATCTCCCTCATAACAGAAAACAAAGGGTTAAAAGGGGAAGAAGTGAGGAGAATTGACATGTGGACCTATTGGTCTTTCCCCAGGCCATCTGGGAACTTAAATAGCCAACAGTTAATTAAAAATAAACTGACACTTTACTTTAAGGATAGTTTTAATAACCATTTATAAATGTTACATTAAAAATTCATACACTGTTATCAACTCCTGCTAAGGAGTTACAGCACAATGAAGGTGTTATGAATGTTTTATAGGTTCTGGGAGAAAGCTCTTCCTGTAGAGATATTTTCAGGAGATTGTTTTTCTTTTCTGGGCCACATCTGAAGTACTTAAGACAACAGAAGCTCATGAAATAAAAACAGTTCCCAAAGACCATGTAGGGATCATCACCTCCCATTTGTAACTGGACTCAGCTTTTTACTTCGGCATCTAAGACCTTTCCAGCAGTGTTTGTTCCCAATCCTGAACGCTACAGTAAGGGAAAACAAATGGCTTTAAGTGACATGTCAATTTATTTCCCCCCAAAGATGTTGCCTGGAATTTGACAGCAAAATGGGCAGAAGTGGAAGGTATGCTGTACATATCAAATGGGAATTTATCATAGCTAGAGGATGGGGTCTTGGATTCTTCTATGAAGGATGTTCAACATATGGTCCACTGGCTGCCTCCAGTAAAGAATAGTTTTATGCATGCAGTCCCACATAAATCACAAACTTACATAAAACATTGTGAACATATATATTGCAATACTTTTTCTGCACCTACAGTGTGTTCCTCAAGCATGGATTTTATAGAACAGCAGTATCAAAAGGTGGGAAGTGTCTGTCAGCTAAACAATGTTATACATTCTGCTTTACCACAAAACACCAGATTCTGCATTACTTGGTCACATCTGGGAATCTGTTTATTATCACAATTCATAGTAGGAGCTTAGGCACTGTTCCTTTAGGTATGTATGCCTTTCATTGACAAACAGCAGTTGAGCAGAAGTGAGGCTCAGAATAGAAGGCAGGTCTCTTCCAGCTGCTGCCTCTTATTTCTCCCAGTAAGAAGCATGAAGCTGTGTATATTGAAAGGGCAGGAGAGGATGCCAAATTGTCTGCCTCACAGTTAACAATCAGAAAGTAAATTTCCTTTCTCAAGGACCAAGAATTACAAACTGTACCTTTTAAGAGTTTCAAGACTGTGACTTGGTACCGATTCATGATTGAATTTTAAAGCCCTAGAGGATTCCCTCCAGAAGAAATCCAGCTGCCAAAGTAAAACCAGAGAAGCAGAAATGAAAATAAATGGTGCATTTGTTTTGATTTCTTTTTTTTCCATTTCCTTATAGATTCATAAGTAGAGTGCAGTGTTAGTTTAATTTCTGTATTCCTTGACGCACTGACACAGAACTTCTGGAGTATAGAATAAATCTAGTGCAGAGGTCATTCTGAATGATTAAAACATCAAAAATTTCTGCCAGAGCAGGACCACATTACAGGCTTTAGTGGCAAAAGCTTATTAGGATGTAACATGAAGAGTTATTTTAAGCCAACTTTAGTTTATAGTTGAGTCATCATTGTAGTCTTAGATTTAAGTTTATTTCATTGGGAATAATCATGTCCCACTCCTTGTCATCATTCCACTATCAGAGTGGAGTGTGTGTGTGTGTGTGTGTGTGTGTGTGTGTGTGTGTGTGTGTAACTGTGCATGTGTATCTATATATCTTTTCCCATTTGTTGAACATGATATAATATTAAAATATCATTATGATCATGTTTTGCTGGACTCATGCATTTCAGAATCTTGATTTTTTTCCTCTTCATTTTTGTACTGGATTTCTTACATAAGTATTATTCATCTTTGTACATGTTGTTAGTTGTTTTTACTCTTTTTGGAGAGCCCACCACCCAGCTCCCAAATACATCACACACAGAGGCTTATTCTTAATTATGAATGCCCAGCCTTAGCTTGGCTTAGTTTCTAGCCAGCTTTCCTTAACTTAACTTATCCTGTCCATCTTTTGCCTCTGGGCTTTTCCTGTTCTTCTACTTCTGTAAATCTTATTCTTACTCCATGGCTTGCAGGTTGTGTAGCTGTGTGAGTGGCCCCTGGTGTCCTCCTCCTTCTCTGGCTGCTAGATCTCAATTCACTGTTCCCAGATTTCTCTTTCTATGCTATGTCTGCCAAGCCCACCTATTCTTTTTTTTTTTTGCTTCACTATTGGCCATTCAGCTTTTTATTAGACCATCAAGTGTATTAGATAGGCACAGTAACACAGCTTCACAGAGTTAAACAAATGCAACATAAACAAAAATAACACACCTT
This sequence comes from Peromyscus nudipes, assembly GCA_902168325.1. Classification (NCBI taxonomy): domain Eukaryota; kingdom Metazoa; phylum Chordata; class Mammalia; order Rodentia; family Cricetidae; genus Peromyscus; species Peromyscus nudipes. Next base: position 39,014 of record CABHPH010147482.1, read on the forward strand.
AAAATAATATCCTACTACATGTACATTGAAAATTCACATCAATATCAGGTTATATAAAACTCTTCTACATTAATTTCTAGTAAAAAAAAAAAAGCCTGAAAAGCTGAGGAGTTACATGATGGAGAAGAAACCAGAATGAGAAAAAAATGGGAAAATCAGATATTCAAAAGAATGAGCAAGAACAAGAGTCCCTTTGTATGTGCAAGAGTGTCTGAAGTAAGCAGAGAAGTACTAGGTTCAGAGAGAAAGCAAGAGAAGAAAATGTATCAGAGATAAGAATCAAATATATTTAAAATGATTCACAATTTTTATAGGTTACTGCTGTGGGATGGTCTGTATGTCAAACATGTTCCTTATTGGTCAATAAATAAAACACTGATTGGCCAGTGGTCAGGCAGGAAGAAGTATAGGCGGGACAAGGAGGAGAGAATTCTCGGAAGTGGAAGGCTGAGCCGGAGAAGCCTGCCACGGCCATACAGTTTGTAAACAATATAAGTCTCTGTGTTTACTTGGTTGGATCTGAGCAGCTGTGGGTCTGGCGGGTGACAGAGGTTCGTCCTGACTGTGGGCCAGGCAGGAAAACTCTAGCTACAGGTTACACCCTTAAAAGTTGTTAGAACAGCAGCTCTAGAAGCCATTGGCTTGTCATAATGTTATATTTCAAAGAGTGCTGGACGCCACCCTGCATTGTCATGTCTTTCAGGTTTTCCCCAAGACATTGAGAAAAGGATAAAACCTTCCAAACAAATAAACAAGCAAACAAAAAATCCACATGAAAAATAACAATAGGTAGTATTTCTTTCATAATATTATTGGGAAAATCAAATGCATTTATGATAATAACTTAACAGCAGCAGTTTACCACCTGTATCTTTCCTATGTGAACATGCTATCTTCTCTCTAAAAATACATGTGAGCATAGCTCAAATTATACTCAGAGAAACAAAAGCAAAGAACATTAGAAAGAGTCAGGTGCATCCTCCACAGTTCATTGCTTCCTTTCCGCTCCACCCTTTCCTTCTGAGACTTCTACCTATAAAGCTGATTTTCCCATTGCAATCCACAGGCTGTTACTTTGTTCTTTTCAAATCTATATCAGGGAGGCCAAATTCACTAAATCATGCACAAGAGGGATTACGTCGGTCAGAGCTTCAAAATCTTCGTTGCATTTGTTTCATCTTTCCTTCAAGCAGACTGGATCAGATTCCCACTGTGCCTCAGCCTTATCAGTGATCATGTCTGCCACGGATTTGCAGGCAAAATGGAATTTTTTTTAAGTGATTACTGTTGACTACATTCTAACAATCCTCATCACATATTGGATTATTGTCTTCCCTAGGAACCCTCTGAGCTCCATCCATCCTGCACTTTCTCACATTGCAGCCTATAGGAATCTATTCTATATCTGTATCTCCATATAACTTTACAAACAGTAAATAGACTCTAGCACTCTACAATCCAGTGCTTTTTGTTCAATAGGAAAGAATACTTAACTTGTATTGGAGGTAGGCTGAATCTGTTCCTGATTCATGCAAGTAACTGGCTGTTGTCTGTGTGCAGGGACTTGAATAATCATTTCTTCTGGCTGGCTGTTCTCTATATACTAAGTTAGTAGAGATACAGGGCAATCTAATATAAGATTCTTTTTTCATTCACACACAGCAAAATGCTTTGAGTGACAACTGATGGAATTATTCTTGTAGAAGGAAGAAAAGACCTTGAAATAAGCACTGCAAATCTTAATAAAATTCAGATAACTATATCATGGTATAGGCTAAAGCCACACACTCACTCATTTATTCTTTCATCGAAAATGTATAAATTGAGCACCTGTTCTGTGTCTCTCACTGACCAAGGGCCTAGGGAATTCAGTGGGGGAAATGTAAATAAGAGTAATTCCTTCTCTCATAGAACTTCTACTCCAGGTGGAAGAGATCCAATACCTTAAATGGCCAAAGCAGAGAATTCAGAGAATCAGAGAATTCTCATGATGTATGAAAATAGAGTGAAGTTGGGCAGTGGATAGCCTTCAATTTCAGGTCCTTCGTTTATTTGCTTGTTTGTTTTTTTTTTTAAATTGGCTTTTTTCATATTTTTATTTTATTTGTTTTTATTAAGATTTTTTTATTCATTTACATGCCAATCACAGATTCCCCCTCTTCCCTCCTCCTGCCCCTCCAGCCTCCCCTCCCACAACCCACCCTCCATTCCCTCCTACAAAAGAGTAAGGCCTTCTCTTAGGGAATCAGGAGAGCATGGTACATTCCATAGAGGCAGGTCCAAGCCCCTCCCCCGCCTCAAGGCTGTGCAAACTGTCCAACCATAGGTAGTGGGCTCCAAAAACTCTGCTCATTCACCAGGGATGGATCTTGATCCTACTGCCAGGATGACCCTTAAGCAGATCAAGCTATACAACTGTCTCACTATGTAGAGGGCCTAGTCCAGTCCTATGCTGGCTCCACAGCTATTGATCTAGATTTCATGAGTTCCCACTAGTTTGGTTTGGTTGTCTCTGTACATTTCCCCATCATGATCTTGATGCCCCTTACTCATAGAATCCCTCTTCTCTCTCTTTGACTAGATTCCTGGAGCTTAGCAATAGTGGAGAGGGTACCTGAGCTGACTTACCCCAATAATTGGATCGTTGAGTATCCTGTGATCATAAAACCTTTCTCCAGTAACTGATGGAAGCAGATGCAGAGATCCATAGTAAAATACCAGATCCTTTGTTTTACTTTGTGATACACCTGTGCCAATTCCAAAATCATGTTGATGGGACATGGGTTGATGGAAACCTTCATAACCAAAGAAGCAATAAAGGAGAGGAACATATCTAATAGAGATGCAATGTCTGAAGATGATAACAGACAACAGAGCCATGGAGACAGAAGAGAACATGGTACCTTCATGATTTGAAATACAGTACTCAGAGTCAGATTGATATTTGCTAAATTCTGGAGTTTAAGGCTTCCTTAAACTCTGTGAGTGCTGATTCCTTCATTTATAGAACAATGTTCTATGTACACCATTAATCTGAAAATTTTTTACAAGATCAGATTTACACTAACACTGTACCCAATATCCAGTTACTCACTAAATGTTAGCAAATTATTTTAGTGCTGTTTCTTGTTGTTAGTTGAGAAGTTAACTTAGAATTAGGAGGGAAATTTTGGCAGATGAGATGGAACTGGACAAGAATTTTCATGTAAAGTCCTCCTACCTCTGAAAGAGGCCTTAGGGGTTGTACCGTGTTGTACTAAAAGAAAGAAATCATCTACTGAAATAGGAGTTGACTTTATATCACACTTATGTTTTATTGTTTCTATTATGAATCATAAAAATTAGAATACATTTTAATAATTGTCTCTATAAAAATAAATATTAGTAAAACAGCATCCATTCTTCAGTAAAATGTCACATGGAGAAGGTACACTGAAGAGTCTTATAAATTGTGATAAAATTAACTAAGGAACAGTTTCAAAGTTCGACTCATGGCTATCCTGAAAGAACAGCAAACCCAAGAACTGAATAGTTTTCTGTTTTGAATTGTAAACTTCTTTCTAGTAAGCCCACATGGACTTCTATTGAGAAGTCTACAGAAAAATAATACTTAATCTCACTTCATTAATAAATCATTATATGAAGAAAATATTGTGAACACCAAGTAGCTATAGACAAAGAATTTATGATGCAAAAAGTTTGAAGATTTTAGATCCAATTCTTTTCTAAGTATTACTAATACTATAAAGTAGACAGAAACTTCATATGTTTTACATTTATAAATATAATAATTTGTGAAACCATTTTAGCTCTGTATTTGCCTAGGAAATATCCATAAAGGAATAAATCATTTAAATTTCACCTAGTGAGTTACATTGTATGTTTTTCCATTTTGTTTCCCAGTGCCCTACACCCGTCGCTGGCTAGTCCACCACCTATGGGAGGTGGCTCATTTCCTGGGTTCAGTCTGATCAACTGCTGGAGAACACAGGCCCCTTACATCATGTTTAAATGAATTAATTACCAATGGTCTATGAGAAGTGGATTTTAGTCTCGATTTCATATGCTTCCTTCACTATACCATGTCTGAGATTTAAAATATATCCTATCTACCTCTTCTTTTTTTCAAACTTAATGTTGCAAAGTTCCTAGACTCATTCATATATTATCAGTAACACAACTTTGAAATCCTTAACTAACTCTATGATTTATAATTGGTGCAAATAACTTTAAAAACTGAGGTTTTAAAATTTATTCCTTTGACATAATCCAGCTTTAGTGTATTCAGAAAAAAAAAGTGTTTTTGTTCATGTTTCAGTGTTCCTCAAGTCAGGTAAGGGCTCAGGTTCATGCCATTCTGTCTCTGCCATGTGGTTTGATGGAGGAGTTTTCCCCTGAGATTTTCAGCCAGTGCAGGGCTCTAAAATCTGTTGCCTGGACACAATGTAGGTCATCCCCATGGTATTTGAACAGCAAAACCAAATCAGATGGCCACAGGCAACTTCATAGCTGGATACTAGTGTTAGAACGATAATGCAAATTGAGACAGACAAGAAAGGGAGACTGATGATTAGGAAAGCTTTGGGTATGTAAATCAAGGGGTGAAAGTAGACCATTCAGGAGTATCTGATTCACCACAAGATAGGACAGTGATGTGTGAAGAGATTGACCAAGGACGTAGTAGTAACTTGAAAACAGTAACATTGTAAACTTCTTAAAACATGACAAGACCTCAGTCTCATTAAAATCAGGTGCAAATTTTCTTAAGTTTCGAGAAGTTTTTCTGTGCCTCTGTAAACTTAAGAAACCAGTTTATGGAAATAATAACACACACACACACACACACACACATATAACATTTATACATATATATGTATACATACATGTGTATATATATACACATACACACATACACACACAAACACACACACACACACACACACACACTCATATATATATAAAAGATTTGGGCCCCATTGACAGATAATATGCCTCATATTTCCCACTTGGAGTTTGTCTTTCTTCTTGAGTTCTAAGAGTAACGAAGACCCCATGAAATTCAACAAAAGTCGAGCCTCCTCCCCAGAAGTCAGTTGCCACTGTTCAGAAGCATGACCACTCAGTCTTAGGAAGGAAAATCCCCAGCTCCGCATGTAATGTCAATCAAGTGCTGATCCGGGCCCCTAGACAGGTTCTTGGTTCTAGGGTCTTTGGGCAAGGGTAATTCTGTACTCTTAGTGCTGAATCTCAGGATCTTTGGTTTAATCTTTTAGGCTCATTTACCTTAGACTTTGCTTCTTTCATTTCTGTGTGAATCCATGCTTTAGAAACTAGCCAATTCAGCAATAGCAAATGATACCTGAGTACCATTTTTTAACATATTTGTGTTGTGTCCCAACTCAAACCCATTGTCTCCTTTTTTATTATTTTTATTTAGTTCCTTAATATGTGCCATGGCTTGCATGTGGCAGTCAGAGGACTACATGAGGTAATGGGTGTGCTCTTTCCACTACCATTAAAGCCATAAACAGTATCAAATAATAGAAATATAATATCCACTTGTGCATTCATTTAATAATCTTCCTTGTATGTTTGCTACTTAAAGTTACTTTCCTAATACAAAAATCCCTCACTACATTTTTATGTGAATACTGAAAACTAAACTCAGGCTCCTTTATCCTCTAAGACACTTTACAGGTCCATTCTCTCCTTTCTTAATATGACCATGTCAACTTCCAGTCACAATTCTTTCCTGGAAAAATCAAACCAAATTAAAACAAAAACAAACTAAAGCAGAAATAAAACCTGCACCCTCCGGTGTCCTGCAGAGCATCCATTCATTATTCTAAGGACGTTTTTATTAGTGGCCATCATACAGTTAATTATTAATGTTTTAAAAAATGTAATAATGTTAGTAACAGGAAAGTAAATTTAAGAATTAAAATATAAATTGAAGTTTGTTGAATGAGTGCACAAATGGATGGTGCACATTCACCATTTCATGCTGTTTATGATGTTAAACATGGTCACTGTTCATAGTGTGCAGAATTACCTGAAATACCTGGGAGCATTACAACAGCTGCTACATCAGCAGTTACTTTGCCAGTTGTTTACAGACTCTGAGAATTAGCAGTCTGGTGGAAATACCAACGTAATTCTAAGAGCCAGTTTTGCCTTTCCAAAGAAAAAAGGAAAAGGGAGTGATTTCCTTAAGTAAAACTGTCTGCCAGGTATCAGAGGACGAAAGGCATGCTGAGGGGAGATCAGCATCAAACAAATCCTGAGAACAAAATGCATCATAGGAACACTCTGTTGTTGAAGTTTTCCTGTGTCCACCTGGCTCCTACAGCCAGTCCTGCCCAGGGCCCACAGCTGCTCAGAGCCAGGTAAACATTCAGAGACTTATATTACTTATAAACTGTATGGCCGTGGCAGGCTTCTTGCTATCTAGTTCTTATATCTTAAATTAACCCAATCCTATAAATCTAAAAGTTGCCACGTGGCTTGTGGCTTACCAGTACTTTCACATCATGCTTCCTCTGTATCTGGCTGATGACTCCTGACTCAGCCTTCCTGTTCCCAGAATTCTCCTTTCTGCTTATCCTGCCTATACTATACTTCCTGCCTGGCTACTGGCCAATCAGCATTGTATTTATCAATCAATCAGAGCAACACATTCACAGCATACAGAAAGACATCCCCAGTAACACTCAGCATGAACTACTCAGCTGAGATCTGAAACCCACAGAGGCAATTATCCTTTGTTTATCCATGAGGATGGGACAGACAAATACTTTTAAGAATATATTGCCTGTGACAATGGAGGGAATCTTGTATGGATTAAACAGAAAAAAATAAATATATGTGCTAGCTCCTCATAATGGATAAAGCACCAAGCTAAGTGCTTCACAAAGAGTAAACTAGTGAGGTGAACTGTCATAGCTCTGTCTTCTTCACACTCAGAGCTCTGTGTTTCATACATGTTATAAGAAATTCATTTAAGAAAAGCTAGGGAAAGATATAGAAAAATGAGGACAACAATAATTGTTTACAAGGACTGCTCTCTTATCCAAAGACAAGAGAGCAGGGATGGAAATATATAGTTGGCCATCCACACTTTATGTTCATATCTGTGAATTTTAGACAAATTCAGAAAAATAATGGCTTGGATCTTGGACATGTGCAGACTTCCCCCTAGTAATTATTTCATTACTAAATTATAACAATGATTTAGAGAGCATTTTCACTGCATTGCATATCATGAATAATCTAGAGATGACTTAAACCTAGAGGATGTGTGTTGTTTATATGCAAAAAATGAACCATTTGATGTGAAGGATTTGAGCTTGATAGATATCAAAAGCCAATAGCCTTGCTAGTACCTAGACCAGTTCTCTATTGCAGCCTTTCTGTCCTTACAGCACATAAACACACACACACACACACACACACACACACACACACACACCTTCACTCACTCAGTGTTTGTTCAAAGATATATATAAACAGCCTTGTGTCCACTGCCTGCTGGGCCTCAAATCTCCTCTTTTCCCAAGTTTGTTACTCTGAATCCACTCACCCACATCTCCCCATAGCACTTTTAATCTAATCTTCTATGTAATACTGAGGAGAGGGCATTTCTCAGATATTTTTCATAAAACCAATATTTCACAGAAAATAAAAGCCAGCACATGGTGGTCAAATTTCATTAGGGCAAATTCAGACATCTGTCTCCCTCCACTGTTCAGCCAGGGGAGCAGCAAGACATTTTTACACTGTGCTCTGGGACCCAGCTGCATTGACATACTCCTGATTGCTTCCTTGAATGGGGCAAAACACTGGTGAATGAATGAATGGGAGAATCACTGTGACCGGAATAGTTAGTGAGCTAGCCCTGAAGCATCTATCATTGGTGTGCAATTCAGTTCCAGAGACCTCACATATCATATTCTATTTTCATACTAAGCCTTTAACCTAACTCCTTGCAATGTTAATGATTTACAGATCCATACATGAAGATGAGGAGGTAAGGGAGGGATGAAAAAATGAGGTTCAGGATTAGTAAATATAAACACAGATGATGCCATTCCTTTGTGTTATTTTATTTGCCTGCTTTTTGGCAAATTCACATCCACTGACCAAATCATATATCCCAGGAGAAAGCAGCCTACAAAAGATGTGATAGGAACAAAACAATAAAGTTTAGGTAGTGGAAGTTGAAATAAACATCATTCACTCTATCTTTCACACCATCTTTATAAGGATAATCAAGTAGGGGTTACATAAACCTGCTGCTCTCAAGGAGCACCTGGAAAGATTACCAATGAGTCTATGTTCAAACCCAGCTTATTAACAGCTAAATATTCCTAGGTAAGGCTTTTGATGGCTTTTAAAGCAGTTTATGTAACCTAATATGCAATACAAATTTAAAAATATTGCACATATTCAAATCCTCCCCTAACCCTAGATCTATTGACCTATAGAGAAGGGAAATAATCCACCATCTACAAGAAGGAATGCTAAAGACGAGACCAGGATGGAAACACATATCTGCTGGGCCCATGGTTGCAAACTTTGCTCTCCCTTTGCTCCCAGAGCACTGGTCATCTCTGGTCTGTTGTTAGAGTGAGTTACTATCCCTATTAGATAGTTTCTTTAATGTTATTAATTTAAAATAAAAACATAATCCACTCCACATCTGTTCAGTTCATATTGCTAGAGACTATTCAACTGTGTTCTGTGGAGGGGAATATGTCTTAAAGAGTATGCTTCCTCAGCAGCCCCCTCACTTCCCACTCATTGCCTCTTTTACCAAACTTTCTTTTTCCTAATTAATGTGCTTTCATGTCTTTTCTTTTCACATTGGTCTCACTTTTCAAGATGCAAATCACATTTATGCCTAACATTGGTCTTTGAGTTTTTTTAATTATTAATTTAAATTTTTAATTAAATAATTTTTTAATTAATTATTTAATTTCTTACTGAAAGTAACCTAACTGTTTAAACACTCCTACACACAACAACATTCATTCCTAAAACTATTCCTTCTTCTTTAATAATTTGAGAATAGTTTCATTCTTTATTTACTGTTCCAGATATTATGATTAAAGGATTTGAATAGTTGGGTTGCTGCCTCCAAGAATAATGATAATTCCCTTGGGTCAACCTCAAATCTGTTGTATATTAATTTTAACATTTGTTAATGTATTATAGATCTCATTTTGGTCTTTGTTGTGGCTATTACCTCTGAACCACTTGCTATTCCATCTCTCTGCTTCTGTTTCTAAGGAACATGTGCTCTCTTTCACACACACACACATACACACACACACACACACACACACACACACACACACAGACCCACACACATGTGCACACACATTCAGAAACACTGATTTTAAGCACTGTAGCTCCTTTAATTTACTTATATTCACCCATTTTCATTAATATAGTTGTTGCCCATATTCTGCAAGTAAGTAAAGCTCTAGCTTTTTTTCAATTTTTTACAAAGTCTTCTCTAATCAAGCTGGAACTGAGGCATATAGAAACTCCCTCCTTGTAAGCTAGCTTTAAAAGTCCTAGAGGGTGCTATGCAGGCTTCTGGGGGGTGAAAAGTCATCAACACTTTTGCCCAGTTGTGAACGTTGTGAGCTTTAATAATGACTGAGCTTGCAAGATGTAGTCACTATTTCAATAATGGCTTGACTCTGATGGGGTTTACCATCAGCTTTCTGATTAGATTCTAGGCCCACTCCACAGGAGGGCATTCATTCTTTGGACTAAAATCATGGTCAGGCTTTGAGACTGGGAAGAGAGTAGGTAAGAGAGGATAGACCAATACTGTCATTTTGCTAAGTGAATGTGTGAAATTCCATTCTAAACACTCATATTTATATTCATACATTAATGTTGTTTCAAGAATCCTCATGAGACTGCTTTTTGTGGCAGGTGATCAATGTGGGGATTCATAAGTGTAGAGAACAGAAGATGACAGAATGATCAGGCTAAATGGGAGAGCTTACAATCTCCTCTATGACTCAGGGACCACCTCATTAGAAGCATTTGAAATGATAGATGTAGCTAGAGTTTTCCTGCCGTGCCCACAGTCAGGACAAATCTCCGCCACCCGCCAGTCTCCAGCTCCCAAGTCCCGCCAGTCTCCGAGCCCATTTATAAAATAAACACACAGACGCTTACATTATTTAAACTGCTTGGCCATTAGCTCAGGCCTATCATTGTCTAGCTCTTACTCTTATATTTAGCCCATTTCTAATAATCTCTACTTTGCCACGTGGCTCGTGGGTTACCGGTACCTTACATCTTCCTTCTCCTGGCCGCGGCTCCAGCCAGTCTCCCCTCTACCTTCCTGTTCCCTCAATTCTCCTCTCTGTTAGTTCCGCCTATACTTCCTGTCTGGCTACCGGCCAATCAGCGCTTTATTGATACAGAGTGATATCCACAGCAGATAGAGGAGCAAGAAGATGGGGAAGTATGTGTAAAAAGGCATCTTCTGGATACAGCATGCCAGTTGTATTTTGGAACTCATAGCAAATACGAACACCAATTGTATTTCTGATACCCACACATGATCTGCAGAAGATTGGGCCCATTAACATTTCATCATGGAAAGTGGAAAGCTCACAAGAACCCACAGTTCCCTTTGGAACTAGTTAGTGATAGTTGAGACAAAGGGTTTGAATTTCTGAAGTGATATAGTCAATGATGAGTATCCCATATTCCAATAAATAACCAGCTTCCTGTTTTCACATGTGCAATTCTAATTTAACTGAGTGGGTCACATACAAAGAAGGATGTGGAACTGTGAGTGTTACTTTTGGGAAGAAGACTTTCAGAAGGAGGAACACAGATGAGAGAGAGTAACGTGAATGAAAATGACTAAAACTCTTTACATACATGTATGAAAATACTACAAAAGAGCCTTCTCTGAGCTTCAAGACATTCTTAGTATTTATCATATCAACATACATGCCTCAAAACTACCTGCTTCAACAGGTGGCCACTTACATACTTTCAACAAGAAAAAGTTTTCCCATGCTTTTCCAATGGCAAAGCAGGCTTCAGCTTCAAGAAGGACTTCTACTTCTTCTCTGTTCACTGTCTTACTACACAGTTCTGGAAAATTATTAACAGACTTGTGAGAGCCACATAGACTGCACATTCACACTGTGCTAGGTTTCCATTTGGTTATTTCCCATGACTAAGTAAGTCCCCAAAACTTGAGAGACTACCACTAATATTAATCGTATTTTGCAGAGGAATCTGCAGAGACATCAACTAAGGTGAGTTTACACAGCTAGTCAGTGACATTTAGATTATTCAAACACCCCACACACATCGGCTCCAGAGTACACAGCCTAAACCAATCTTGAAGTGTATTATGTGCATGCCATGCTTTGATGAGGAAGCAAGTGAGTGGAAATTTGAATCTGTAGTACAGTGTCATAGCTCCAGAACATACTGTTTATGCTCATTGTTACCATTAGTAAAAGAGAAACTTGGTTCTGAACCCACTGTGTGATGCTGAATAGTTCACCCCTCACATTTACACCATGCGATCTACACAAGTGGCTATTGGTATACTATTTTTACACTAACACAAATACAGATGTGGATAACCATCAGTCCTCAGCTTGCAGGTGCTCTCCCACAAAGGGAGACATTTCACATTCATGGAAGAATTTTTCTAATGTGCAATGGCATTTCTGACAGGAGTGAGACTTGCCTTGAGCTGGAGGAAAACAAGGATGATAAATATTGAGCCATTTCTCAGGCCGTTCCTGTGTAAAATGTAGAAACAGTCTCATTATCAAATACTAGATCAAATATTTCCAATGTCCTTTCAAGATTTCAAATGCCACAGTATTAATACTGGGTATTTTGCTGAGATGGGATTCCCTGCCAAAGGTTTTAACCTTTATCACTTACTAAAAATTTAGCTCAACACTATTCATCAATTTTCCAGTACTTAAAACACAGTGTTATGTATGTATAATTAATATGGATTAGATATTATTTTCCATACAATTTGGACCAGTCAATTTAAAGAGCCACACAGCTGCTCAATAATGCAAATGATGCCTGTTTAAATTAGTTTTTTACAGGCTTTCTCCCCGACCCCACAAGAAGCAGCAGAAGAGAGTTGAAACAGCATTATCTTTAAGTGAAACCCATTTCCAATTCTGGACCTGTTAATTATGAGCTAAGTAAACATGAGTAGAGTTTTACCTTTCTGAACTCCTATTTTCTCAAATGGGGAATGGGAACAATGAGGTCGGCTATAAAGGATGCTATAAGCATTAGAGTGACTCTATTTAGAAGGGTTGGCACACACTGGTGCCTTAATAATGGTATTCACATTCATTTTTATTATTCTTTTCATCATGTGGAAGATATTTATTGATTCCTCCCACTGTGCTAAAAGAGGAAATGCAATTTTGGATCCAGGCCTTGGAAGATAATTAAGTTTTGGTCTGGTGGATAAGTGAGCAACTTTATGGCCACAGAATTCAATAGTCCTTAATGTATGTTTTTGTACTTTCTGCAAATATTTATTGAGTTGTTTCAGGTCCTCCAGATGGAATGAAGATGGTCTCCATGCAGTTGTCACTATTGAGAATGTTGTTTTCTGTGTCTACAAGAGGTTGCGGCCACATGCTGCACTTTCAAAATTTGTATTTATACCTTTAAATGAGTTGAAAGTAGCATCCTTCATGACTGGTGGAAGAGGTTCTGTTCCTCAGCTCTATTGTTTACACAAGGAAGCCATAAATCATTCGAGTTTATTTAATGCAGGAATTGTGCCTTCCTTAGTGGTAGGCTCACACACATACACATAAACACACACACACACACACACACGCACACGCACACGCACACACGCACACACAACCATGCACATTTTCAGCTGCCTCTAAAATCCAATAGCCTGAATATAATGGCCACATTACTCATTATCTTCTCATTATTAAATTTGGTTCATAAGGCTCTTTGGTCTATTACTTGAAAAATGATTTAGCAGTGAAAACTGTTCAGGATGTAAAACTTCACCAATTCTATAAAACACATTTGATTCAGTGGCCCTAGAAAACTGTTTCCCCCATAGTACACGGCTTGACAGTTATATGTTGTGGAAAATACTTCCTTACCTCTACTATGTACCTACTGAACACTGTTTTGAACATATGACCTGCAAGGTTTTGTTTCCCATCAAGACAAAGTGATGCATTGTTTAATTAATATTTAAATCTGTGACTGGAACAATTTTTTTTCAATTTCAGAATATTAGGAGATAGTGAAGCGGTGTGAAGTGACTGAGTTACACATTTAGGCATTTCATTTGTGTTTATCAAAAAATGTTGATGAAATTTGATCAATTTTAAAGTGACACTCAATTGCATTCTCCAGATAAGTAAGCTTACATCCTACATGTAATAGCACTCCACTGTGTTGCATGATATCAACATATACATTGAAACAGAGAATAAAAGTATGACTTTCATCTCAG
>CABHPH010147483.1:3399-19495 GCA_902168325.1 Peromyscus nudipes
TCTTTCTTTCTTTCTTTCTTTCTTTCTTTCTTTCTTTCTTTCTTTCTTTCTTTCTCTCTCTCTCTCTCTCTCTCTCTCTCTCTCTTTCTTTCTTTCTTCAAGACAGAGTCTCACTATATAACTCTGACTATTCTGGAACTAGCTCTGTTAGCCCAGGCTGGCCTCTAACTTATAGCAATCTGTCTGCCTCTGCCTCCTGGGATTAAAGGCGTGAGCTACCACTGCCCAGCTTTATCATTTTCATTCCAGTTCACAATATCTGTGTGCCAGGGACAATAGGTCTGATTGAGGAATGGTCAGGATTGGGTAACAGGGGAGTTTGGAACACACTCAGAATTCACAGTAGGAAAGTCAAAGCAGTGAAGGCCAGATTTCCTCCACAAGAAGCTATGACTCCCTGTCCTGGGAGGAAGTGCCTTTTCCCAGTCTTGCTCCTGGTCTGGAGTTGCATGTAGCTGACAGCTGAGCTCACCTACCCTGGAGGCTGCCTTGGAGTTCACTGCCTACATGCCCCCACCTTGATGCATTATTTTCAATGGGCCCAGGCATCCCAATGCTTTTTTAGTTCATTAAGGCCTTTTGTAGTGTGAAAAGGTGCACTAATACACCTGCTCAGAACCAACGGCTTTCCTTGGACTTTTGGAATCTAGTAACACTCTGTCGCCCTGTCCACCTTCTTTTCTATTTCAGTGACTCATTGGTGCCTTCTTCCTTCCCTTTGTTCTTTATTTTTCTTTTTATATTTATTTTATATATGTGGGTGCTTTGGCTTCATTGTATGTCTGTGAACCATGTGTGTGCTGTACCTAAGGAGGCCAGAAGACTTCAGATCTGCTAGAACTGGAATTACAGATGGTTGTCAACCATTATGTAGATAATGGGAACCAAACCCCAGTCCACTGGAAGAGTAGCCAGTGCTCTTAACTTCTAAGTCATTTCTCTAGCCCCTATGCCCCCTTTATTCCTGTGGTACCTTGGACTGAAGTCAGGTCCTCACATATGAAACGCAAGTGTTCTATCACTGAGCTATATCGCCAGCCATTTTAAAAAATACTTTTAATTTTTGAGACAGGATCTCACTAACTTGTGCAGGTTGCCTTGAACTCATTCTACAACCTAGGCCAAACTTAAACTTGTTATCCATCTGCCTCAGTATCATGAGTAGCTGAGATGACAGATCTTTCCCTTGCTGTTTTTTTTTTCCCCCAGATCTGATGTCTGCATGGGTTCTAATAGCAATGTGTGTCTTGAATCTCTTTTCTGGGTCAGACATTGTTGCCCTTCTGGAAGGGCCATATATTTTATTTCTAGTAAGATTGTATATCTGGGCTACATCTATACAATTTAATCACGTGATTGTTCAGGTAGAATAGTGGCATTTAAGAAATCAGGATTTAGCCATGTCTTAGTCACTGTTCTATTGCTGTGAAGAGACAGCAAGAGCAAGACAACTCTTATAAAAGGAGAGCATCTACTTGGGGGCTTGCTTATAGTTTCAGAGGCTTAGTTCATCATCATCATGGCAGGGAGCGTGGTGGCATGCAGGCAGACATGGCCCTAGAGCTGAGAGCTTTACATCCTGATCTGTAGGCTGAAGGAAACTGGGACTGGTGTGGGCTTTTTAAACCTCAAAGCCCATCCTCAGTCACACACTTCCTTTAACAAGGCCACACCTACTCCAATGAGCCCACATCTCCTAATCCTTCTAATTCTTTCAAACAGGTGCACTCCATGGTGACTAAGCATTCAAATATATAAGCTTACGGGGGGCCATTCTTATTAAAACTACCACAAGTCAACTGTCTATCAAATTGATGTTCCCATGGGCTTTTGTATTTTGGCTATTGCTGCAATTTTGGCATCAGACAGACAGGGAGAAAGCCCTTTGCTTTCATTAAAGCCTTCAGGCAAACATTTGGTGAAATGAATGTGTTGGCCTTGGCTGTCATGCTGTTGGGCCTATACACAGGGGACAGGGTTATCCTGATTCTGGCATGTCTTTGTTAGCATTTCTACCACATTATACTCCCTGGTCCTCATGGGCTTGTCACCATAATATAATGCAGAAATGCATTCAGTCCAACTTCAAAAGTCCCCATAGTCTGTAACTGTCTCAAACTTGTTTTAAAACCCAAAGTTCAAAGTCTCTTCTGAGACTTATGCAATCTCTTAACTGTAATCCCCTGTAAAACCAAAATCAAAACACAGATCACATACTTCCAACATACAATGGCACAGGATATACATTACCATTCCAAAATGGAGGTCAGTGAGCATAGTAAGGAAATATTGGACCAAAGCAAGACTGAAAACCACCTGAGCAAACTCCAAACTCTGCATCTCCATGTCTAATGTCAAAGCACTCTTCAGAACTCCAACTCCTTTTAGCTTTGTTGACTATAACACACTTCTCTCTCTTGGGCTGGTTCCACTCCCTGTTAGCAACTCTTCTTGGCAGGTATCTCATGACTCTGGTGTCGCCAACATTTTGGGGTCTCCAAAGCAATCCAGGCTTCAACTTCACAGCTGCACACAATAGTCTCTCTAGGCCCCCATTCAAGGACACTCCTGACACATGCCTGGCCTCAGCAGCTTTCCTTAGTCATGAAGGGAGATTCTATAACCCTTTTCTTCTATCCTTGATTCTAAAACCAGAATCATATGGGCAAAGCTGCCAAGTTCTGCTGCTTTCTGGGGCTGGAACATGCCCCCATCATTCAATTACATCTTCATTAGCTTCTGTTTTCAATTGTTTCCTTTATTGCCTAAGCTTGGCTGTCCTGAAACTTGATATGTAGACCAGGCTGGCCTTGAATTTGGAGATCCATCAACCTATGCCTTCGGAATGTTGGGATTAAAGGCATGCACCACCACACCTGTCCCTAAGCTTTTCTTTAATTTATTTTCACAAATTGGAAGTTTAGTTGGGTGGGGTCTTGCCCAGAGGTCACCACTCCCTTTATTCCATTTAACATCCAACTCTTCTTTAATCTGTTTATCTCCTAGAACACAGGACTTAGCTCCATTCCACTTCCTGGTACCCCTTTTCTCATCAATTTGTACATTTTGTATTTTTACTTGCTTAGCTTGCTCCTTTTCATCATAAATCTTGGTAAGAGTGACCACTCATAACCGTACAATAGAGTCAATACTAGGCTGTTTTGAGATTTACTTTGCCAATACAATTAATCCAAAACTCTTCACTTTAGCCCCAGGCAGACTCTTTGGACAATGGTGAAGAAAAAAATTCTTCACCAAAATATCAAAAGGGTGATCTCTAGGCAACATACTAAAATTCTTCCCCTCTGAAACCTCTTGTGCCAGGTCCCCACAGTTCAAATCTTCTATGCTCCCATTAAGCAGTCCTTAAAGCAATCGACTGCTTTCCTAACCCAAAGTACCAAAGTCCAAATTCCTCCAAATGAAAACATGGTTAGGCCTATCACAAAAATATTCCAGTCCCTGGCACCAACTTACCTTAGTTAGAGTTTTATTGCTATGAAGAGACACAATGACCACTGCAACTATTATAAAGGAAAACATTTATTTGGGGCTGGCTTATAGTTTCAGAGGTTTAGTTCATTATCATCATGGTGGGAAGCATGGCAGCATGCAGGCAGACACCCTAATAGTGACACACTTCCACCAACAAGGCCACACCTCCTAATAGTGCCACTCCTTATGGGCCAAGTATTCAAGCACATGAATCTATAGGGACCATTCCTATTCAAACCATGACATGGTGCACACACTGTGTTCTTTAGATAGTGTATGCTGCCTGGGACCAGGGATCCAACAAGCATTTTGTGGAAGTAGACCTGGGTTTCTGATGTCAAATCTCACATGTTTTTGTCCTGCGCAAGACTTAGTGTCCAGGAATCAGATGGCAAGTGGATCTGGATGCAAGACTCACACAGTCAGCAGTTGCTTTCTGTATGGCAGGTTTTATTATAGAATGAACTTGTGTCTCAGGTAAGGTCTGAATGAGACTGTCCCAGAAATGCTATTCAACCATTTATGCCCAGCTAGGACCCCATCAACTCCACATCACAATTCCAGATGTAAACAGAGTTTAAGTGGAAGGGGGAGCATTATGTTACGTGCCTTTTTAGTTGATTCCAAAGACTTGAAAGTCTTGTGCCACCAAAATGGCTTCCACAGTGAGCTGGGGAAATGGCCAGGTTGCTCTTACCAGTGTGATTTACTTTGCCTAAAATGGTGCTCTTTTTCAGCAAACAGGATACCACATCACAGTGCCCACAGAGGTAAACATATGATCTGTCAGGTTCAAAGTCCAGATTTTAAATAAGATCTGCTGAAGTGTTAGAAGATGTACACCTTCCAATGAGAGTTTATCATGTACTACAAGTCATGGGGAATTTCTTCAGCAGTTTGTGTTTTATTTCTTCCATTATCTTTGGCATTTATTCAAAACTTTCATGGCACTTAACACCCCAGACTCTTAGGAACACAAAAGGCCAAAGCATAGTCCTCATAACTTAATCATCTCAGCATATTTGAGAAGAGAATTTGGGTGGTTTTTTTTTTTCCTTTTTTCTTCTTTCAAATAAGGTTTCGTCCTGTAGCCCAAGCTGTCCTAGGACTCGCTATGTAGTCTACTCTGACCTCAAATTTGCCATCCTTCTGCCTTGGCCTTCCAGGCATTGGGATTACTGGTAGGGGCCACCATGCCAAGCTTGAGAAATTTTCTAGGGACAGTAGTGACATTGCAGAAGGCAGAGGAGGATGGGACACAATATGAGATTGTCTGCCAATTTCCTGAATGTTCTTTGAGCAGATAGGAAATGTAAATTTTAACTTAAATCCTAATTTATACCACTGAAAGGGCAAGATGGTGCCTCATGGATAGTCACTGCAGATCTGATGAATGTGTTGGATGAAGATCAAATAAGACATCAATGCAGTTGTGTGGGACAGGTCAACTCCTCACAGCACAATGCCCCAGCACCCTGGCTTACACTAACCCTTTATTCTTTAGTGTCTGGTACATAATAAAACTGACTCTTGTCATTGTGATGTTATACATCTGTAATCCCAGCATTCAGGAGGCAGAGGGAGGAGTTCAGCTTTGAGGGCAGCCTAGGTTACATACAGAGACTGTTGTTTAGAAAAACCCGAGGAATAGGGATAGCTCTGTGGTAGAATGCTTGCCTAACATGCAGCAAGGACAATCTCTACCACTACAGACTCTCTCTCTCCCTCTCCCCCCTACACAGGAGACACCCCCCCCACACACACACACACACAGAGAGAGAGAGAGAGAGAGAGAGAGAGAGAGAGAGAGCATTCAGACTCATGCGGATTCGCTAAGGAGTCACTATGACCTATGGTTATCCTTACAAAAGTCTTATACAGCATCCCACTAATTATCACATAATAGGCACTAGATCTTGGTCCCTCATACGTTTTACCTATATTGTGATTTCTTTTTTTCTTTTCATTGTGGTATGTGCGTATTATACTTGCATGTATAAGTGCAGGTGTGAATGCCCATGTACATGTGTGGAGACCAGACAAAGATATCATGTGTCCTGTTCTATCCCTCTTGACCTTATTCCCTTGAAACAGGACTCCTCGCTGAAGTTGCAGCTAAGCTGACAGTCAGAAAACTCCCAGATCCTCGTGTTTCTGCCCTGCACTGGGGAGGCAGGCATATGAAACCACACCTTGCTTTTTACATAAGGACTGGGGATTTGAAGTCAGGTCCTCATGCTTGCTTAGTATGTACCTTACTCTCTGAGCCATCTCCCCATTGCCTTCTATGAGTTTTTTAAATAAGTGATTGATATTTTAAAGAACATGAAACATGGCTTAATTAAAAATGACCAGCATGATGTCAGAGGCAATGTGTTATATATCTATCATTCCAGCACTTGAAGGTTGAGGCTGGAAAATGTCAAATTCGAAGTCAACCTGGACAATATAGCAAAATTCTGTCTCAAAAACAAAACTAAAATTAACCGAAGTTTTAACAGTTCAGGAGGATATAGAGAGCAATAAAGAAAATCCAAATATGAAAAGAAGGAAAAAAAACCCAGCAAAACATGTATCATCTTTACCTACCTGCTTGCCCTCCTAGCATCTCCCCCACCTTGCCTGAAACATGGCCTTTCTCCTTTACTAAGTATCTTCAAACCACCAGGATCTTGCTCACCAGACTTTATCCATGCTGTCTCCGCCTCTTCTTAAACCTTAATGGGCATTTAAAGCACCCAAGGAACTTGTTCAAATGCCAAATGTGACTCAGTGAGTCTGGGGCATGGCCTGAGATTCTGGTTTTCACAAGCTCCCGGGTGATGCTGCCACTACTTGGCTAAGCAGCATGGTGAAGAACACTCTTTCTGTTCTCCTGGGCACACCTTCAGTGGTTTCTGAACACAGGGATTTTATATATCACACATGCACACACACACATACACACACACAAAATCAATGATGCCTTCAGAGGTTTCTGAACACAGGGATTTTATATATCACACATGCACACAAATACACACACACACACACACACACACACACACACACACACACAATCAATGATGCCAATCAAACAACAAATCCCGTCAAGAGAGACCATAGTTGCCAGCTCCTTATTACCAATTGTTTGAGAAAGGACATCAAAGCTATGCCAAAATGTTATTTCTCTGCTGTAAAAGGAAGGCTACTGCAATTTCAAAAGAGAAGGGAGGGTGGAGTTTCAGAATAAAGGGCAGTGGTGAGTCAGCTTAGCTTGGTGGAGAACTCACTTCATTGATCTTGGTCTTAGTTTTAAACTGGAATCATTAAGAGCATGTGGGAAGAACTGGTCTGTCTCCAAACTTCCTGGTCTTTAATTCTCAGGTCTAGAGTCAGCCATTCAAAGCCCTTTTCTGACCTTGAGTGGGCATAACCACAGTCCTCCAGAGACTCCTGCGCAGGATATTTCCACAACTCTCATCAACTTCTGTAAGAACTGATTGTTTACCTACCTGGAGTCCTAGCAAACCTGGGGTGTCTTTCAACTACATTTTGGTCCAACTGCTATTCCTTAAGAACATTGCAAGTACACGGAAAATATCCAGTGGTGGAACAAAGGCCTTCCACAGTGGCTCAGTCTTATAATCTTTTTAATTTTAATAAAAAAAAATTGAGACAGTCTTATGTACCTCGGAATAGCACTGGGCTCTAGATCCTACTGCTTTATACCTCCCAAGATCTGGGATTA
Organism: Peromyscus nudipes; assembly: GCA_902168325.1. Taxonomy (NCBI): domain Eukaryota; kingdom Metazoa; phylum Chordata; class Mammalia; order Rodentia; family Cricetidae; genus Peromyscus; species Peromyscus nudipes. Next base: position 10,625 of record CABHPH010147483.1, read on the forward strand.
CAGACATGTACCATCATGCCTAGTCAGTCTTGCAATCTTATAAAAAAAAATACGAGTATTAGGTAGGATTAGGGATGGTCTTTTGCAATAGAAAATTGTGATACTATCAAAAATGAGAGAGAAAATATACCTTTTAAACATTTTATGGGCTGGGGTGTCTCTTGGTGGTAGAATGTTTGCCCAGCAAGTTCAAGGCCCTAGATCCCATCTCCCAGTGCTACAGAAACGAATTGCATAAAGTGGTTTTATAAGCATCCAGTGAAGCACACGTCTTCACCCATTCCTTCCCACGTGAATTAGTTACCATTTTCATGGTTGTGATCTATTATCTGACAAGATACAACTTAATGGAGAAAGGGATTGTTTTGGCTTACAGATTGAGGGGATATAGTTCCTCCTGATGGAGAGGGTATGGATGGCATCAGGAGTGGTTACATTGCATCTACATCAGGAAGTAGAGAGCAGACCAGAAGAATCCTCAAGCCACACCCCCAGTAACTCACTTCCTCCAATAAGGTCGTACCTTGAGGCTTGACTCCTAGCTGGAGATCAAGTGTTCCAACATAGGAACATGTGGGGGATATTTCACATTTAAACTACAAGCCCGAGTTTGTTTGCTAGTGTGCCTGTTCCTCACCTGGTCTATTCCCTGCCCTTTGCACCTGCTGCTTTGTGGTCAGGTGATACTCTGTTCTGTGGATCCACTCATCAGTGGGAATGTGTGTTTCTAGTTCCCTTCTGAATTGTCTGCTTGAGCTCTTACAAGCCCTTATGCTCTTTAACCTCCTCTGACCACCTGACTCCTGGCTTTAGAAATAGGAATACAATAGGAAACCTGCTTTCCTCATGATAACGTTTTAAATTTTCCTTTTACTTCCACAGCCGGTCTATTATGTAGGGCTGACTTAGCTTGCTTTTCTAAAATAAACAGCTCATGTAGGTGACAGCTGAAAGTTAATCAGAAACTTGCCGGCCATGGGACCATATTGGGTACAAAGACTGACAAATATTTGCTATTTAAATATGAAATACCAAGTACATGACCTGGCTTATGCTTAGTAAGTGACTGAAATCCCGCCCCCTCCCTCCTCTCCTTCCTCATTTCATTTTGCAGTATAGAGATTGAACCTAGGATTTGGCACATGCTAGGGAGATGATTTGCCACTGAGCTGTACCTTTTTCTTTTGAGACTGACTCTTGCTAAGTTTTCTAGGCTGAACCCACTGTGTAGCCCTGACAGTGATTGAATTTACAATTCTTCTGAGTAGTTAGGATTATGGGCCTGGATTAAATCCTAGTTGTTTTTTTTTTTTTCAGTGATAGTGATGATGATAGTAATATTAAAAGCAATAATGTGTGGCACCCGCCTTTAATCCCAGCACTTGGGAGGCAGAGGCAGGAGGATCTCTGTGAGTTCCAGGACGGCCAGGGTTACATAAAGAGACACTGTCTCAAAAAAGAAAAAAGAAAACAAAACCAATAATGTGTATGTGTGTGTGATGTGTTCACTAAAACATCTGTGGACAAGTATATCAGTCATTAGTGATTACCTTTGGGATAACACTATACTTTGTTTCCTATATTGTGTATTTCTTTTGAGTCTGGTGTATATGATAGATACATATTTCTGATGAGAAGCAGAAAAATAGGTCATATTTTGAAAAAAAAATAAGACCTTAGTGAGAAAATGACACCGTTGCCCACAAGCAGTCTTCCCTACACATGAAAGTCAAACCCCAAGTCACACTTAGCATTAGGTTTCCACAGCAAAGAAGAGAATCTGAATCACTTCAAGACGTCTCGCTATTTTCAAAGGTCACCTCATAAAGTGGTTTTTGAATTTTAGAAATCTTATAATGCAACGACATAAGTCTTGAGTAAAGTATCCATACGTTTAAGGACATTTGCCATCAGTGAACCAGCAGAGAAAATCGCATAAAAGAATTTCACTAAAATCTCTTCTGATAGCTTTTGTAAACGAGAGAAATCAGTTCTTATATAATGAAGACATTAATTATGAATTGGCCACTTCAATCAAATTTCAAGGTATCTGTTTAAAAGCACATTTTAAAGATTTATTAAGGCAAAGCACTCCAAAACTCAAGTCTAAACTCATTTAAAATAATAATCATAGTTATTATATTAGTATTGCTTTTGAAGTACTGGGAATCAAACCCCAGGCCTCACCCAGGCTAAGCAACTGCTCTACCACTAAGCTATATTCCAAGACTGGTATGTCTCTGACGTTTTTTTGCATGTATATGTGTGTAGTGTGTATTTATGCGTGTTGACATGTATGTGGGTGCACATGTGGGACAGGTGTGACAAATGTCAGGAGTCTTCCTCAATTGTTCGTTGTCAGGGTCTCTCAGACGAACCTAGAGCTTGTCCATGTGGCAAGTCTCACTTCAAAGCACTGGGATTATAGACGGACCACCACACCCATTGGCATCTAAGTTAGGTTCTGGGTATCCCTAACTCCTGTCCTCAACCTGGTGAGGCAAGTCTTCATCAAGAGAGCCATCTCCCTTGACTTCTGATTTTTTTTTAATGGAACAATTATTTGGTCTTTAGTTATATGTATAAATATAGTTAACTATATAATTTTGACCATTATATTGTTACAGAGATTGCAGCCCCACATTCCTTCCACCATTTCACAAATTTACTAGGCATTGAACTTGTATGAACTTAATTTAGAATCATAATCAACATACTCTTTGGATGCTTATTTAAAATTGAAACAGATTTTTCTTTGAGATAGGGTCTCACTTTGTAATCAAGCCTAGTCTTAATTCACAGTGATCCTTCTGCTTCAACCTCTCTGGTATTAGGAGCACAGGTGTGAGACACCATGGCTACCTACAAAATTTTCTTAATGAAAGCATTCATTCAGATTATCTTGAGTGCCTTGTGCCTAGTAATTGTGTGTGTGTGTGTGTGTGTGTGTGTGTATGTGTGTGTGTGTGGTGTGTATGCAGGTGCCTGCAGAAGATAGAGGCATTTTTTTTTCTTTTTTTTTATAATTTATTTTATTTTATTTTACAATATAATTCAACTTTACATATCAGTCATAGATCACCCCGTTACCCCTCCTGCCACCCCGCCCCCCTCTCCCCGGCCCACCCCCCATTTCCATCTCCTCCAGGGCAAAGACTCCCCCGAGGATTGAGATCAACCTGGTGGACTCAGCCCAGGCAGGTCTAGTCCCCTCCTCCCAGGCTGAGCCAAGGGTCTCTACTAAGCCCCAGGTTTCAAACAGCCAATTCATGCAATGAGCATAGGACCCGGTCCAACTGCCTGGATGCCTCCTAAACAGATCAAGCCAATCAACTGTCTCACCCATTCAGAGGGCCTGATCTAGTTGGGGGCCCCTCAGCCATTGGTTCACAGTTCATGTGTTTCCATTCGTTTGGCCACTTGTCCCTGTATTCCATCCATCCCTGTTCCCAACAACTCTAGCTCACATAAACCCTCCTCCTTCTCGCCAATTGGACTCCCGGAGCTCCACCCAGGGCCTGACCGTGGATATCTGCATCTAGTTCCCTCAGTCACTGGATGGGGTTTCTAGTATGACAATTAAGGTGTTTGGCCATCCTATCACCAGGGTAGGTCAGATCGGGCTATTTCTCGACTATTGCCAGCAGTCTATTGTGGGGGCATCTTTGTGGATTTCTGTGGGCCTCTCCAGCACTTTGCTCCTTCCTATTCTCATGTGGTCTTCATTTATCATGAACATTCCTTGTGTTTCCTCTCTGTACTTGATCCAGTTGGGATCTCCCGCTCCCCCGAGTTCTCTTTCCCTCGCCCCTCGCCCCTCATTACCCCCACTCACGTCCAGACTCTTCATGTAGATCTCATCCATTTCTCCATCATTGGGCGATCCCCGTGTCTTTCTTGGGGTCCTGTTTTCCAGGTAGCCTCCCTGGTGTTGTGAGTGGCCGTCCAGTCATCCTTGTTCCACAACTAGTATTCTCCTATGAGTGGGTACATACCATGTTTGTCTTTCTGAGTCTGGGTTACCTCACTCAGGAGGATTTTTTCTAGATCCCTCCATTTGCCTGCAAACCTCATGATGTCATTGTTTTTCTCTGCTGAGTAGTATTCCATTGTATATATGTACCACAGTTTATTTATCCATTCTTCGGTTGAAGGGCATCTAGGTTGTTTCCAGGTTCTGGCTATTACAAATAATGCTGATATGAACATAGCTGAGCAAGTGCCCTTGTGGTATGATTGAGCATTCCTTGGGTATATGCCCAAGAGTGGTATAGCTGGATCTTGGGGGAGATTGATTCCCAATTTGATAGAGGCATTTTGAACTCAGGGCCTTGTGATATATCCTATGGTGCAAAGATTGCTTCTCCACCAGGCGGCGGTGGCACATGCCTTTAATCCCAGCACTTGGGAGGCAGAGCCAGGTGGATCTCTGTGAGTTCGAGGCCAGCCTGGTCTACAGAGCGAGATCCAGGAAAGGCACCAAAACTACACTGAAAAACCCTGTCGCGAAAAGCAAAAAAAAAAAAAAAAAAAAAAAAAAAGATTGCTTCTCTAATGGATCATGTAGTTTTAGGTGGGAGAGATGATAACAATAAGCATATTAGCTAGTCCTGGGCAATATAATGAGACTCTGTCTGAAAATATAACAGTAAAAAGTGTAGCTGGGCATATACCTTGGTGTTAGAGCATTTGCCTAGCATGTTCCAGACCCTAGGTTCAATACCCAGAAAGGCAAAAATGAATAATAAACAAATCATTTAACTATGCTAAAATTGACAGGTGCTATGAAAAAGTTACAGGTTATAGTATGTTATAGTATGTGGACTTGCACTCATGATACATTGTCTAGCACAAAAATTGCTGTTCTTGTGAGTCCTGTATTCTAAATAGAAGTGATGATAAACATAAGCGCAAGACCTGTGCCTGGTGGCATGGGCCTGTCAGCCCAGCTGCTCTGAAGTGTAGGATCCCAAGTGACAAACTACCTGACTTAAAAAAAATGTTATTTAGAGGGTATTTGTCTTATGAGAGAAATTCAGGCACAAGTTCCCAGGCCAGAAGTCTTCGCTGCTGAGGGGATCTCACTGGGAGATAACATCAGAGGATAGCTAAGGGAATCATTGTGGCTATCTAGAAAGAAAGCACATTGTGCAGAGGGGCCAGGCAGTATGAGATCTTAAAAGCAGGAACTTGTCTGGAAGTATATGCTTAACAGTGAAGAGGCCAGTCTGTTTGTGAGGAAGGAAGACCAAGAGGAGGTAAAGTTCTGGGACATATATTAAGCTCTGAAGGTCATTGCAAGGACTTTTGTGGTTGCCTAAGTGAAATGAGGAACCATGTGATCTATTAGTCACTGAAAAAATTTGAAGGTATTTAGGGAACAATCAAATGTGAAAATGTGCACATTACAGCATATATTTTAAAGCCTTAATGTTATAGTCTCATTTAAGCATTCATTCAGAGCCCAGTTATATGGAGAATTTATCACTATAAAACTTTTCAAGTGTAGCAAATAAACACAAGTACACTTTCCTTCTATATTAGTCATTTTTCTTTCTTTATATTTTTTTCACTTTTGTATGTTCTCAGTTACTATTTTGATATTCATTTGAAGTCTCTTAAGTGTCTTAAGCTTGCATAGACTTAGCATTCTGTTATTTATTCATATATACTCATTTTTGGTTTTGTTGTTTTGATAAGGGGTCTTATGTACTTGAACTCCTGATCTGCCTGCTTCCGCTTCCTGAGTGTTAGACACAGTGCTATTATTACCTGAATATTAATGTTCTAATATGGTATACTGGTTTCCTTTTTACATTTACTTGTATGTTTGTTTGTAGTGTGTGTGCATGTGTGTGTGTGCATGCATTTACCCAAGCCATGAAACACATGTGGAGGTCAGAGGACAACTTTTAAAATTTGGTTCTTTCATGAGGGTTCTAAGAATCAGATTCAAGTTGTCAAGGTTGGCATTGAATTTGTGGCAATTGTGCTTCTCCAGTCTCTAAAATGCCAAGATTACCAGTGTTCACTACTGTACCTGGCTTAATTCTAAAATGCATACTGAATTCAAAATAAATACTGTAATGTCTTGTTTAAAATGCCTTATGATTTAGACATACAATATCACAAATGCTATTACTTTGGTCTTTTACAAGTAAAAGTACTCTGAGGGCCAATGTATACCATTGTTATGTAATGTCTCTGATTTTCTTTTGCTTTTAATGAAGTCTTGATCATTCATCTATTATCTTCCTTACATGGGAAATAGAAAGCAGTTTGTTACTTGATGTTTCTGTGACCATTTGTGCATCAAAAGGTTTGCTTGTTTGCTTGTTTGTTGTTGTTGTTGTTGTTGGATTAGTGTGTGAACTTTGTGTGAACAAGAGTAGATTCAGCCTTAGCTAACTATGCAACCGGGAAAGCTTAACCACTCTTCCTCTTTGAGTTTAGAAACACTGCAGTGTCTCAAGTGCCTGGCTCTGTGCTGCGCATAGATCCCAGCACCTATATAGTGCTATTTATGTCTTTGTTAAACAAGTGCCCATTTCATGGCATTTCTTTCATTTGATTCTTAGAAACTTTGTATGTTGCCTACCCCTAGAGTACTGGCATTTTAAAAGACTGCCTGCCAGAGGAAGTGGGTAACCTCTGTCTAAAGAGATGAACTGTTAATGGTTAAACACTGGAGTCAGATAGAGTTATTTTAAAGAGAAGAATTTTCCTAGAGAGCCCCCTTAAGCCACATCAATGGGCAACTGTTTACTCTGCTTTATCATAAGGCCATAAGGGGGTTGAGGAGTTGAGTTGCATTTGGCAAATAGCCTTTCGATATAATATCCCGAATTCTTTCTATTTCTTAATTCCTGTGCAAAAAGTAATGGAGGCATTGGGTCTACGGCGATTCCTACTATTATAGGCAGATACTAAGGAAGTTCTCCACTGGGATTTCCAGGGTTTTTTGTCTTAGAGCAGAAATTGAATCAGGGACATATAGGATAATGGTGGAAACAAAGGGTTGTTTATTAAGGAAAAAAAGCTTAGGCCAGAGCTGGAGAAAGATCAAAGGCTGGAAGAATGGGCCACGAGGGATGTGAATCTTTACAGTTCATTTACTTCTGCCTCTCCTCACATTTGTATAATATGGTCTCTTCTTAGACATGTCCTAACTTTTTCCCCTCAAGACAGGGTTTATCTGTGTAACAGCCCTGGCTGTCCTGGAACTGGCTTTGTAGAGCAGGCTGGCCTTGAACTCACAGAGATCTGCCTGGCTCTGCTTCCCTAGTGCTGGGATGAAAGGCATCGCCACCATGCCGGGCTAAGCCCTATTTTATGTATCCTTTGGTGATGATAATGGGGGTTCCAGTGGTTTTTTTTTTTTTTTGTTTTAGTCATTAATTGTAATCACTCTACCCTACTCTTCTACTACATGATCAAGCCTTAGACTATTTGATTATTGATTATATTATTTGTGAAGACTTAAAAACTGCCAAATGAGATCTCAAAAAACCAAAACCAACCAACCAAACAAACAAAAAAACTGCCAAATGACACCAAATATATCGGTGTAGCTTTGGCTCTTTCCCCATACTTCTGATATCTCTAAGGCCTGCCACAGTTGTGGCTGGAAGATGAGGAAGGGTGGCCTCTAAGCTGTCAAAATGTCAAATTGTCAAAACAGCAGCATTTTGCCAGTGCTGCATTTAGTTGTACTGTCTGTGATGAGGCTCAAATTTCCTTTTATTTAACTTGTGGTTCCCACACTCAGGAGAGACTGGTATATTAAGGTATGTAACATTAACAGTTGTCAGAGAAAATCAGAGCTCAGCATAAGTTAAAGTGGCAAAGACAAATTTTATTCAGGACTACTGTGACAAAAGAGACCCAGGCACAGAGCTGGCCTCTGTTCTAAACACACTAGGGAGAAGTGGGCGTTTATAGTCAGGGAACATGGAGCCCAAGGATGATACAAACTTGGGTGATTTCTGGCTGCACCAACCTCCCAAGATTCTTGCTGAAGGCAGGCCAACGTGAACAGATACCAAACATGGGGACTGAAACATTTTTATTAGATAGGGAGAGTCTGATTTGTATGTGTAGGTTCCTGATAAACTGCCTTTGGCACTTGCTAAAACTGGAGTTTACAAAGATGAACACACATAGCACCGTGGGCCAAGGAGAAGGTTCAAAAGTCTGACTGAAGTTTGGCTTAAGCAAGGATCTTTGTCACAGGGCCCACTCTATGCAAACATACTTGAAGGGAGTTAGGTGGGGTATTATAACTGAACCCAGGATTATTGAAAGCCTCTCTCTAGTTCCTGACTGAAGTACAAGGCCGGGCCCCAAAGCTACCTTGAGAGTATCCCTGCTACCATCTCGGCAAACCTTTCCATTTTTCTTTTTATCCTTTAAACTCCAGCAGGAGATAGGACGACAGTTCATTGCAACATACTGTTCATGCAAAACAGCTCTTGCTGCAATGGGGGTAAGAGAGAGTTTATTCTGAGTGAATACTGCTTAGGAATACAGATTTGGGTTTCCCAGAATTGCACGCTCAATTGTGGAAGAGCTTTACAAGAGGTCTTATAGCCATAGAACAAAAGACCATAATCAATACATTTGCCAAATACAGGAGGAAAGACATCAGAAGGGCGGACTACAGCACAGCCGGGAAAATCTCTCGCTGATGATATTCTTCGTTTGAGCATTGCTGAAAAGCTAATCGTTGGCTAAGCTTAACAATACATTCCAAACGTTTTACATAATAGCCACAGAGATGCTAGGTCAACTACAGAGGTTGGTAATAAGCGGTTTTTAAAGAGCCTAAAGATAGTCCAAGCTAATTTTGGCTACTGATCATTCATCTCTCCG
>CABHPH010147484.1:21200-54768 GCA_902168325.1 Peromyscus nudipes
CTATCTATCTATCTATCTATTTATCTATCTATCATCTATCTATCTATTTATCTATCTATCATCTATCTATCTATCTATCTATCTATCTATCTATCTATCTATCTATCTATCTATCTATCTCACTGGCTTCTCCTTGCAGAGGACCTGGGTTCAGTTCCTAACAATCACTTGGTAACTCTCAACCTTCTGTACCTCCAGTTCCAAGAGATCCAAAGCCCTCTTCTGACCCCTGTGGCCACCGTATACACACACGTAAATAAAAAAAAATAAAGCTTATTTTAGGACAGACATAAATGGCCTAGCCACATGAGGGACATGATTAGGTTGATTTTATTTTTATTCTTTTAACACCAAGTTTTCTGTGGTGAACTAACACTGATGTTTATGAGCCACAGAAGAATTGTTATTTATTTAAAGTAGTCGGCAATGATGCACTAATTTTAATCATCTGAAAGGCATTTTCTGTGGAGAAAAACAAATAAAGTCATGACCAAGGGCTTATGGGACTAAATAGAGAAAAAAAAAAATGGCAGCATGAAGTGGTACAATTCTGGTATTTAAAAATAATCAAAACTCTTTTAGCAAATATAAATAATTCCGATTTACAGCTTCCCGAATGTCCAGACCTAGTACCTATGCAAATAATTTTGCCTACATAGCACAATTATAAATGTGAACTTTGGAAGACTGAAATTGATCAGTATCGTTTGGATTGACAGTGAGCCCACGAGGTAGCGTAATGGGATTTTAAAATGCAACATAAATCTGTCCTTGAAAGTATCCAGGGGGGCCAGAATCAAGACACATTAAAAATTGCCACCAGTTCCCGCACTATGACCCCGTGCCAGCGTCTGGCAGACTCAGCAAGCTGTAGGGTCCAGCGCTGTGGGCGCCCTGCTGTGTGTCAGCAAACTGGGGGTCTGCTGAAGTCCACTTGACTCAAGTGGAGAGCGTGGGGTTATTTCCGCTTTCGAAAGCAAGAAAGCTGTTCAAAGCATTCTGCCAGACCCCTCCACCAAAAAATGTAGAACTGTTTCATTTAAAAAAAAAAAAAAAAAAAGTGCTCAGAACTCAAGAGTTAAGAGAGGCCTCCCTTTAAGCCACAGTGGGGAAATGGAGTGGTGGATGGACAAATGGACGTCGAGATGCATCAATTAGCCAGGGCCATTCAGGACAGCGTTGTTAAGCCTTTGTCCCCCTGAAAAGAAGGATTGCTTTCTGAGGCCAAAACAAATACACTGAATGGTTTAATCCCCGAATCGGAGACTCCGGAAATAAGTCACTGAAGGAGGGTTTGGGAGACTTCATTACCCAGCGCCACCCTCTCCCACACACGCCTTTCAAGACTCAACTTAGAATTCTGCTGTGTTCTTCGCTGCAGCTTTCCTCTTGCTATCAAGACCAGAAGACTAATACAAAACAGAAAGAGAAGTGACCGTGGAGACAAATAACCTGCCCAGGCATCCAGGCAGGCTGCTGTGAGATGTGGGCACCTCCTATATTCTGTGCTTGGAGCTCAGGTGAAGGAATCACAAATGCAGTTTCATGTCCTTTTCAGTTCTGGAACTCTCATAGTCTCGTTGAAAAACCGAGTCCCGTCAGAAGAATTCAAGAATAGACTACAGCAGAAGAAAAATGGACTAAAGGCAGTGTCTTAGTCAGGCTTACTATTGCTGTGATGAAAAACCATGACCCAAAGCAAGTTGGGGAGGAAAGGGTTTACTTGGCTCACACTTCCACATTGCAGTCCATCACTGAAGGAAGTCAGGACAGGAACTCAAGCAGGGCAGGATCCTGGAGGCAGGAGCTGATGCAGAGGCCATGGAGGGATGCTGCTTACTGGCTTGCTCAGCCTGCTTTCTTACAGAATCCAGGACCACCAGCCCAGGGATGGCACCACCCACCATGGGCTAGGCCCTCCCACATCAATCATTAATTAAGAAAATGCTCTACAAGTTTGCATACAGCCCGATCTTAAGGAGGTATTTTCTCAACTGAGGTTCCCTCCTCTCAGATGACTCTGCTTGTGTCAAGTTGACATAAAACTAGTCAGCCCAGTTGGTGAGACCTATGCCAAGATGGTAAATACACTCCACTTAGTTCAGTTCAATGGAAGGAGGCTCTAAATGGTCTAAGCGAATATATGTAGGTCAGTGGTTCTCAACTTGTTGGTGGCAACCCCTTTGGGGGTCAAATGGCCCTTTCACAGGGGTCACTTAAGATCATCTGCATATCAGATGTTTACATGATGATTCATAACAGTATCAAAATTACAGTTATGAAGTAACAATGAAGATAATTTCATGGTTGGGGGGGGCACCAAAACATGAAGAGTTGTATTAAAGGGTCACAGAATTAGGAAGATTGAGAGACACTGCTGTAGGATTTTAAAAAAATATTTGTTTGTTTGTTTATTCATTTATTCTCTCTCTCTCTCTCTCTCTCTCTCTCTCTCTCTCTCTCTCTCTCTCTGTGTGTGTGTGTGTGTGTGTGCGTGTGTGTTGCACATAGAAGTTAGAGGCCAACTTGTGGGAGCTGATTTTCTCCTTCCACCGTGTGGGTTCTGGGAACTAGACTTACGCTGTTGTACATAATTATCCTCTGAACCAAAGAGCCACCATCTCCAGGAGCTCAGCCATGTCTGCTTGCAAAAGATCACAGCTGGGCTTGTGAGCTGGTGACATTCTCTCATAAGAAGGAGGGGGTGGGAGGATCATGGGACACCTCCCTTCTCACTATCCAGCCACTCAACTCAGCCAACTCTATACACTTCTGCCCTACCTACATATGGTCTCCATGTCCTGGGGAGAGGTTAGAGGATATAGGCTGGGGAAGCCATCATCTATGCTGGGTCAAACCTTCCAATGTGGTTGCTTGAGTGTCATCTAGGCTCCTGCTTGTATCATCCATGCTCCATAAGTAAATCGAGTAAACTCATTGATTGCCCAAGGTGAACTTTGTGAAATTGAACTTTGTTTTGACATTGGGACCTTGTGAGGCAAGGGTAGACATCACATATCACTCCCTGTCTCCAGGCAAAACTCACAATACAGGCAGTCAGGCTTGGCAGTGATTGCCCCTACTTACTGAGCTATCTGGCCAGACTCATGCTACATTCAGTGTTTGATCCAGTACATACTTGTCAAGGAATACCGCCATATAAATGTTTAACTCAGTAATCTGCGTGGCAAGGCTAGGATAAGAAGCAAATCTATGGTGGATATTTCAGAACAGAGTGAATGGATCAAGAGATGGATGCTCTGGATAAATTAAGATCTCCTTCTCAAAGTGTCTGGACAGGTAATAACTCACGATGTGGAAATGAATTCGTCATAGTGAAAAGCAGATGTTTAAGAAGAGAACACCGTTCTGAGTTGCCTCCCGTGAACTTACTTCGGTCTATCTGAGGATGCTATGAAAAATGTGCTTCTATTAACCACATCTGCATCTGCTGTTCAGAATAAGAGACACAAAGAGTTAGGAGGCTGACATAGGAACCAGTCTCCTGTGGTTGCAAACTTCAGTGTGGCAGTCAGAATTCAATCTGCACAGACGGCCGTCAAAGAGCCTCATCCACCAGTGTAATCTGGCTCCCATTTATTCCATTCATTCTCACAATAAACACCTGAGGTATGGTTTGATAGAGGACACAGAAGCCAAGGGTCAACACAGTAGTGATGATGGTGTTGCAGCTGGGCCCTAAACCGGGTCCCCCTCTCCCTTCAAGGAAGTTCAAGCCCAAACCCATCATCCTCCGGGGACTTTTAGCAGCTAATTTAAGAGCATAGCTTTAGACCATTGTACAAGCAATCACTGTCCCCTGAGTGTCCTTGAAGGTTTTTTTTTGTGTTAGGCATGACATGAAGGATCTTGCACGTGATCAGTGAGTTTTTTTTTCTTTTTCTTTTTTTTTTTTTTACCATCAAGTTACATTTCCATTCTTGAGTGTGAGCTCTTTGGTGACACAGACTATGCGTGGTTCTTACACTTTGCTCAGGGCCCTGAGTGCTTCGTGTGAGATGCCCACACCACCCTAGAGTTCTAGAATGACAGACAGCCCTGGGTCTGCAGATGTCTTCTCTCTGCTCAGGAGCAAGGTGTTGGGCATCGTCTCCACAGTGAGATGAACTAATACTTACTAGCAGGCTTTGTCGATGAGTAAACAGGACGAGTCACTGGAGACTGATGTAGCTTAGTCACCAACAACAGGGGCGTTGGCATCGATTGGTTTGTCAAAGCCACCAACAGACAACGTCTAACAAAGAGCCATATCAAGGACAGCTGCGTGTCTTCGTGTCTCAGGAGTTAGGCTGATGGCTGAACTGAGTCTGCTAGTCCATTCAAAGAGAAAATGGAAGCAGCTTAGATGTCCACACTGTGCTTTGAAACAAGCAGACCTTTGTTTCCAGAAAACTCTTTAACCATCATGAATCAATTCACGTAAAATTGTTTATTGGACATCTCTGGGAGTCACCTCTCTTTTAGTATTCCAATGCCCATAATGTGAATTCTCCATCTGGGCATGGTGGTGCAGACCTGTCATCCCGCATACTTGGGAGGCTGAGGCAGGGGGTTGGAAAATCAAAGACTGTCTGAGCTATAAGAGTGAGTTCAAGACCAGCTTGATAACTTACTGACATGATATCGCCAATAAAAAGTAAAAAAAATAAAGATGTGGAGGCAGGATAGTATCACAGTGCTCGACTAGCATGTGAGGAGCCCTGTGCTAAACCCCAGGAACCACACATGCCTACAACCCCCATGACCTTACTCTTTTGTGAGTATGAGTTCTTTGGTGACAAGGACTATGTGTGTTTGTCATTATTTGAGGCCCTGTTACCATTTCTGGCAAGTACAAGGTAACATACACATTTTTTGAAGCTTTGCCAATCCAATTAGTAACTTGAATGCCTGGAATTCTTCTAATTACTTAAGAATTCACCCATCGGATCATTGGCACACACATGCACACACACACACACACACACACTCACGTGTGCACACACACATTAGTTCATCCACTCATTCTTCCATCCTCCATCCATCCATGCATCCATTCTCCTCTCTACCTGTCCCTACTCTCATCCCTCCATTCATTCACGTACCCAATCATCCATCATCCCATCACTTCACTCATCTATTTACCCATTCTCCCATTCATCCATTCATGCATCCATCAAACCACCTACTCGTCTATTTCCTCCTTCCCTCTAACCATCCATCCATCCCCCTCCCCAATCCCTCCATCCTCCTTTCTCCATTTTGCCCTCCCTCCATCCATTCCTGAATCCACTCATCCATCCATCTTTTCTTCCATCCATCCATGTATCCATCCAACCATCCCCTCATCCATCCATTCCCTCCACTGTCCATCCGCGCATCCCTTCCACCAGCCCATTTTTCTCTCTGATTTCACTCAGTTAAAAATTTGAACAAGAAATCAGAACGATTTCCCTGAAGTGGACAAGGCAAGAATTTTTCCATCTACCATCCATCTTTCCTTCCTTTCTTTTTTTTCCTCGTTTCCCTTCGTGCATATCCTTTCCCATGTTCTATCACACACTCTCCTTTTTCCCTCTGGGGAGTTATGGGAATGAAAATAAGATGGGTCCTGAGAGCTGGTGACGGGAATGAATTGCTTGGTGACAGCTCGGTTTCAGAGACAGATGAAAATCTTTGCCTTAAGGAAAGTTCAGGGAAGCCCAAGCAAAGAGCTGACGGACAGTCTGACTTGTCGAGGGTGAAATCAATTAAAGTACATCAAATCCAGAGTTCATGCCTTCTTAGACTGACAAATCTATGCTGGAAACCGAGAAAGACGAAGAGAGAAAAATGTCTTTGACCTCTTGAAGACCGGCTGTTCTTTCTGTCGGGGGAGCCTGGGCTAGAGTGAGATGCATTCATGATGAATGATAAGAGCCGGCCAGCCACCTCAAAAAAGAACAGGAGGTGGGGGGTGAAAAGGTTACCGAAGAGACCCAAAATGTTAGGAATTCAACCAAACATCAAGATAAATCAACTCAGGGCTGGAAGTGTGTTTGCTGTGTCTCTTCAAAACTTCTGTGGATAAGCTTAGTTCATTATCCTGGCTTCCTGTGTGTGTGTGTGTGTGTGTGTGTGTGTGTGTGTGTGTGTGTGTGTGCGAATATGTCTCTGAGTTGTATGCATGGATGTGGAAGCTGGAGGTTAACCCCTAGTGTCTTGTTCTGTCTGCACCATTTTTGTTTATTTATTTATTTCTGAGCTAGAGTCTCTCCCCAAACCCAGAGCTCACCAGTTCTACTAGGGCTGGTTGGCCAGTGGGCTCCTGGGGTCTTCCTGTCTCTGTTTCCACAGTGCTCAGTCTTTTCTGGGGGTGACTTATATCCAAATTCAGGTCTTCATGCATATGGAAAGCACTTTATAAAGTGAAGTGATTTCCTCAGCCTGAGCCTGGGTGTTTTAGACAGAAGTTGCATGCAATGGTTTACTGAGACCCGGAAAGATATAGAGAAGTCTTAGGAGTGTCAAGCTAGTATCAGAATCCTGGAGGCAGAGAGTATCTAGACAATGACAAGTCCTGGTAGGTTTGTAACGATGGGTGTGTTCTATAGCACAGAGATCCAGTGTGGCAGACACCAGCTGTATGTGACAGCTGAGCACTGAGCCGGGAAGCTAAAGTTTTATTATTTCATTTCAATAATTTTAAACATAAACAGCCCTAGGTGGCCGGGAATGACCACATACAGTGATTCTCTGAGGCAACGGGTGGTTTTTCTGCCTTTAATAGGGAATGAGTTTAAACTCAGATTGCAATACAGTTGCTTGGGTTGTGATATGCGCTTGTGATATCTGACGGTGAATTTCATTTCTTCCCTTAGAGCATAGAGAGTGATGCCTCTCTGAGAGCAGCCTCCTCATCAGTGAAATGGGCCTAAGGTCAACTTTTTTTGGGGGAGGGCTACATGATGTCACTCATGCAATACGTCTGCTTCGGAGTTTGATAAATGAAAAGCCTCTGAGTCTGACGTTATTAATGCCCTGATTAAGGAACAAGGATGTGCTGCAAAGCAGAAGTCCCCTGTTGGCCAATTGTCCTGGCTTCTTCCTGGTTCCTCACTGACATGAAATTTACCAGATAGCCTTGGTTTGCATCATTCAGCTCCAAATTAATATCATTATTCCCCAATTTGAGACATTCTGCTTGGAAAACATTTTTATGAGTTTTAATATTTCCTGCTGGCAGTTCAAGACGGCATGGAATAAGGCAGCTATTTTATGTAACAAACACACGCACCCATTAATTCGAATAGCCCAAAATTAACTGCAATCATTCATTTGTGAGTGTTTTATTTTTCATTTTCATATGTACGTGTGTGTGTGTCTGTGTGTGTGTGTGTGTGTGTGTGTGCATAACTGCATGTGTGTGGTACATGTGTAGATGAGAGTGCATGTGTATGTGCGTGTGGAGACCTGAAGTTCATGTCAGGATTTTCATCGATTGCTCTCTGCCTTATTCATTGGGGCAGGGTCTCTAAATCAAACTCAGAGCTCATTGGCATGTCTAGTCCCACGAGCCGACTTGCTCTGAGCATCCCCTGTCTTTGCTTTCTGGAGCTGGAATTACAAGAGTGTCCCATGCCTGTGGATTCTGGGGATTGAACTCAGGTCATCTGGCTTGAGCAGCAAGTTCTTTTACCCACTGAACCTCTCGGCGGCCCCCTAGGAAAAAAATTTATAAGGATCTCTTAAGCTGTTTCCCACAGTGATTACACCACTTTACACTCCTATCAGAAGCATTGGAGATTCCAGTGTCTCCACATCCCCATCCCTCTTTCCTGTGCCCCCCATCCCAGCCATCCTCTGTCCTTATCTCTTTGTCCCTGTGATTTACATTTCCCTGGAGACTGATGATGTCAAACATTCTCCTGTGCTCATTGGCTGTTTGCTCACTGTCCTTTGCAAATGTGTCTGTTCAAGTTTTCAGTCAATTTTTTGAGTTGTCTTTTTGTGTTGACTTAAGACTTCTTTATGTATTTATATAAAAATATGTAACTTACGTCATATATTTTGAGCAGCAGCCCTTATAGACGTGTTTGTCCAGGCTAGCCTTCCACATGCTTAACACTCAAATTTGGTGTCCGGAAATTGCTCGCTTGGATAAATTCAGATTTGTTCATTTTTGTTATGATTTCTCAGGCTTCTGATGTCACAGCTGAGAATTTGTTGCCAAATCAAAGGCTGCGAAGGTTCATTTCTATATTATACTGTATGAGTTTCATAGATGCCCTGGTCCTGGCCTGCTTCCTGTTGGCAGGAGGCGTGAGGTTGCCTTGGGATCTCATTTTCCTTCCTACTCCGGTGAGCAGCTGCCCTGCTGTGCTAGAGATGGGGTAGAGGTTCTGGGATGCTGCAGACATGGTAATATTACAATCAGAGTCTTGCACTACCCAGGATGGTAGCCATTTTGTCTCCCACTATCACACACACACACACACACACACACACACACACACACACACACACAGAGAGAGAGAGAGAGAGAGAGAGAGAGAGATGCCTGCTTTTGGTCTAAACTGCTCAGGAAGCTCACCTGATTTGGGGGTGAGTACAGAGCAGTTAGGCGCCCCAGAAGGAACTTACCAAATACCCCAATATATAGGTATGAGTTTAGTTTCTCTAACTTCAGATTCCAGTTTGTGTTTCACACACATGTGTAGGTTGGTGTGTGGGTCACTAGGACTAAACACCCGACGGAAACACCTCAGTGGAGGAGAGGTTTAACTTGGCTCACCCTTCTGGAGAGACTACAGCCCATCATGGCAGGAAGGAATGAGCGGCAAGGGGAATTTGTGTTTGCAGGCAGCAGACTGTAAGCAGGGGGTGCAGGCTGTCACCAGCGATGGGTTTCATCTTCAAAGGCCCACCCTGAGTGACCTGCTTCTGCCACCCAGGCTCTGCCTCCCAATGGTTTCACAGCCTTCAAAACAGTGCCACAGGCTGGGGTGAGGAGAGCACTCAGAACATGAGCCTGTGGGGAGCATTCCCAGTGAACGAGAGAGATATGTTCCCACCACCAACTGCAACCTACCTCGGTCTTCTGGAGAGCCACAGACACTGAACTATTCTATTTTTGTTTTCCTATTACTGTTAGAGCTTCATTTTGTTTTATTTCTAAAGGGTCATATAGTTACCTGTTTCCACTCTCTCATGAAAGTTATCAGCTCTAGAACAATCCGCAACAATGGATTCTGACTCTTGAGTATTGGTCCCCCATGAGAGGAGTACCTCAGTCATCCAGGGCATAGCTGGCCATCTTGGTAGTCACATCTGATGGAAGGGTGCTACTTGAGTGGGCAGAGATAAGAGCTGTCATTCTGTTTCCCACAGCTCTCAGTATAGCTCTGGCCACAAAGAAGGCTCCCATCCAAATATTAAGAAGTGTGCTGGGGGTGAAGAACCTGTGCATTAGAGCACATAGTGGGGGCTTGGAATTGTGTCTCAGTGTTAGAGCGCTCCTGTAACATGCATGGCACTGTGACTTTGGTTCCCGGCACTGTATAAATGAGATGTGGTGTTGCACACTTGTAATCCCAGCACTTGGAAGGTGGAGGCAGGAGGATCAGGAATTCAAGAGCATCCACAACTACACAGAGAGTTCCAGGCCAGCCTGAGCTACATGAGACACTATCTAAAACAAAACAAAACAAAACAAAAAACACTGTGGTATAGACAGATGGAAGTTAACCAAACAACCCAGACTTCAAATATGTGCAAAAACCTATGCCTTTGATTATTTTCCTAAAGTTAGCTCAGGGTAATCTCTCTAGTCAAATATACTCTGGGCTACAATAAAAGGCACCACCTCTGTGGACTTTGGACACTCAAACCTCGGGTCCAGAGAGATCCATCTCACACTCCATCTCTCCCTCTTTCAAGACTGCATCGGTGTACAGACACGTGGGAGGCGCACACTGCATGGTTTCCATTCACGAACACTAAAACTGTTGAGACATTCCTTTTTTTTTTCTTTTTAATGAGTCATTTGATGTCCAAAAAGCCTTTTGAATCCCATTTATAAGCCTTTAAAAACCTCATTCCTCTTGGAAACAGGAAGCCACTTTGCAAGCAGAGTAAACACAGCCAAGTCATGAAGGTGGACGCTAGAGGCAAATCCCTCTGAGAGCCTCTACTAGGGGTGACATACCCTCTCCACTCCTGCGGGAATCTCCTTGTAGACATGACTAGTCAGAGGAGCCAAGTCCACCCCTCTGATAGTGAGGATCAAAATTCATCCTCCACCCCCGCTCTCCAGAGTGGCCCTTCTGTAGGGTCCCTGGATAATAGGAATTGCTAACTGAGCGAATGCCAATAACTGGAGGGTCTTCCTATGAGTCAATCACAGTGTGGGAGAAAAATGCTTGGCTGTACTGGACCCATCTCTGCGTCTCTTCACCTTACTCAGCCTCTTGACACACAATGTGTGTGTGAATTGGGAGGATTGGAGCAGGAGATCTCCAAGGTAAGGGCGTTCAGTTCTTACAAACTGTGCCTCTCTAAAGCAGATTACATTTCGGACACAGAGAGTTTACAACACATTTGACACTGTGCTCCTACTTCCCGCCCACAGCAGACATCACTAGATGATAATGATAACAATGATCATGTTAACAATAATTTCCCCACCCGTAATGTATGAGTTCAAGGATCCTCTGGGCACCTGTGATGGTGAATACCTGATAATCCCAGCACTCAGGAAGCTGAGGCAGGAGGATCTCAAGTTCAAGTTCAGCTGAGGCTTTGTAACAAAAGTCTGTTGCAGAAAAAAAGAAAGAGGGCCTAGGGAGATGGATCTATGGGTGAAGTGCACGCAGAGCAAGCATAAGAACCTGAGTCTGTTGCCCAGAATCCATAAAAAATCCTCATGTATGCTTGTAATCCCAGCATGAGGAAGACGGAGAAAGTTCCTCCTTGTTTGCTGGCTAGCAAGCCTCGGCTGACCTGGAAGCTCCAGGCCAGTGAGAAACTGTTTTGGAGAGATGGCTCAGTGGTTAAGAATTCAAACTGCTCTTCTAAAGAACCCAAGTTTGGTTCCTAACACTTCTTGGGTGGTTCACGAGCACCTGTGAATCCTGCTCCAGGGGAATTCAGCTCCCTCTGCTGGACTCCTGGGCACCTGCACTCATGCACATATACCCACACAGATATACACATACACACATAATTAAAAAATTATAATGTGGAATGACTTCTGAGCAATTAACACTAGAGGTTGAGCTCTGGCCTCCACATGCACACACAAACACACACACACACACACACACACACACACACACATATACACACACACCAATATCTTCTGTTAGGGTTCTCCAGGCAGGCACTTCCAGCTGTGTGGGGTTGGTGCCCACTAGAAAACAGACCAACCCATCATCCCTGGACCACCAAATAGTGGAGGGCGTGGTGTCTGTTCCTCCACAGCAAGGATCTAGCTTAAGACCCAACCACAGAAACAGTTCAAAACAAAATGAAACATAAAGTCAATATGACAAAGTAAAAACAAATAAGGAAAAACAGGACAAAGTACAATGAAAAGCAGAACTGAGTATTGCTGTGTGACCTAAGGCAGGCAACCGACTTCTCTGAATCTTAGCTTCATGACAAGAGGGAGATGAGGGCCATCTTCCCATTTGGGGGGCCTCCCTCTGCCTTTCATGTTTACTTAGCTCATCCATGGACAGTGGTCACAATAACTACAATGTCCCTCCTTCTCTCCTTCCTCTCTGTGGTCCTGGGATTAGAACCCAAGGCCTCATCTATGCCAGGCAAATGTTCTGCCATTGAGCCACACTCCAGCCTGCTGATTTCTATCTTTCTTTTGTTTTTTGTTTTGTTTTGTTGGGTTTTTGTTTGTTTGTTTGTTTGTTTTGAGACAATGTAGCTTTGGAGCCTATCCTGGAACTTGCACTTTGTAGACCAGGCTGGCCTCGAACTTACAGATATCCACCTGCCTCTGCCTTCCGAGTGCTGGGATTAAAGACTTGCACCACCACCACCCGGCTCTATCTGTCTTAGTAACCTTCCCTTTCCCATTTGTTTCTGAAACGTCACTGCGTATGAATCACCATGCACAGTGAAGCTGCCTGCCTTCCACTTTCCCCATACAAAACTTATTTTTAAATTCATGGCATCTTCGTATAAAACAGAAAGACTAGGAATCGTTTCCATTTGTTCAATGAGACTGTGCCATTAGCAACACCAAAAAAAAATCACAAGGTCTATAAAGTGTGTATTTTAATACTATGCATATTGATATCATATCCTCTCGGGCTTCTGAACTCAGATTCTGGAAGGTTTTCTCCCTCAGATTTTACAAGGCAGACAAATGACAGAGCCTGGATTCGAACTCTTGACCTTTGGATTCCCAGCCTGCTCTCTTAAACAGCTTTTCAATTTAGCCCCACTTAACCTTGTAAGGGAAATGAGGCAGGCGGCCACTGGCTCCTTACCAGGTGCAGAAGCCCATGCCAAGGCCACATGTGACTTCACTGAAGTCACTTGGAGAAAGCATGATGGCCTGGGGGCTCTGGGAGGAGGAGGAGAAGGAGGCAGAGGAGGAGGAGAAGGAGGAGGAGGACGAAGGTGCTCTGTTGCATACGGATGTTAATCTCCCATGGCTAGCTAGCTCCTCTGCCTGAGAACCACTGCCTCATCCTGGTGTTTTAAGAGGCCCCGGGGAGCTGCTGAGGAAAGAGGCGTCGACTCGGTAGAAAGTGGAAAAAGACAGATATTCCCAGGGAGACTCCTGCAGATGGTCCCCGACAGTTGCTTATTCATTCAGCAGGCAGTTATGGACGGTCCTCTGCGTGACTGGTGATGTTCAAGACACTTGGGTAAGGACTAGGTCATCGGGGGTAGGGTAACGGGTAGACAGCCTGTGGTTGAAGGCCGACTCTGCTCCTCTCAAATGGAGTGACCACAGGCATGTGACCTCACCCCACTGAGCCTCATTTTCCTTATCTATATATTGAGGGCAGCAATAGATAGGCACTCAAAGGATGGCTGTGTGACACTTAAAATGAATTCTGTTAGACTCACCTGTCATCTGGTACAGTACTCACAGAAGAGGAAAGCTGAGAATATTCATTCAACAAACACAGGCAGCCATTATGCCCACCCAGCATTTACTGGAGTATTCTGGATATCCAAACTCTGATCCTTCTGCTTGGACAGCAAGTACTTTACCCACTGAACCATCTCGCCAGCATCTAATATCAATGGTTACCACCGTCCCATGGTGGCCCCGCAGATCTAGTACCAATGGTTACCACTGTTTCATGGTGGCCTGCGATCTAATTATGTCTTTAAACTTCACTCTGGGTTTTAGACCCTGAGTTGGTTGTCAAGGTGTTGCCAGTCAGTTACATAGAACTCACAGATTACCCCTGTTGCAGTGAAGATCTACTTCAGGGATGGTGGATGGGGCTTTCGGGTTCTCGCAGATGACAGAGGAGATGAGCTGTGTGTCCACCCTGTCCTGAAGGTTGTTAGGTCACTTTTTCTCTTCGTTTTCTTTCCTTGGGATCATTTAATATTGAAGTACAAAGAAGTGATCAGGATTATATGGACTAAGGACACTGGGGGGCAGGGCCTTCGGACCTCCTTCAGACTTCGACATGTACCTGCTTCCATCTTGATAAACTGTGTTCTCATCTGGAGCCCTCTTGACCAAAGTGTTGAGACACTGAGGTAGTAAAGATGATGATGATGATGATGATGATGATGATGATGATGATAGTGGTGGTGCTGGTAATGATGGTGATAATGATGACCATGATGATGTCTGCTGGTTATGATGATGGTGATGGTGGTGATGATGATGGTGGTGATGATGTTGATAACGATGGTGGTGGTGGTGGTGATGGTGGTGATGGTTATGGTCATTGTCACTTACCATAAACAGGGTACCTATTGGTACAGTTTCATTTTACCCATCCCTTCCCTAGCCCTACACATTAGACCTTAAAATTCCATGCAATAACACAGGAAAATACAGAAATGCAAGAAAGGTGGGGTGACTATCCTGTGGCCATTCCTAGAAAGAGACAGAGCTAGTTGTCCACCATGAACTTTGCTACTAAAATCCTAACACCAGGGGTATAGCATTGGACGGATGGACACCCTCAGAGTCTCACATGTGCTATCTCATTTGACCACACCGATCCTTTAGAGGTCCTACTCCACAGCTGCAGATAGAGTGGTGAATGTTACACATCTACTGTGGGCCATGGATCTGAGACCTACTTAGCCATTTGGCCATATAGCCCAAATTCTGATATACTATTTTAAAATGATTTTTATGTGTTATTTTGATAGAAGTTGTGTGGGCATATATAGGGAAATACACACATGTTACACTTCCTGGTGTGCTTTTACGCACAGCTACACGCCACTGGATAAGCCAGAGCTATGAATCCACCAAACTGCTAACCCCTTAATCCCCAGGGTTCAATGTTGTCTTGGAATTGTTGGACAACACTTGATCTTCGCTGTTTTCAGGATGTGAAAATGAAGGCAGAGACATGAAGTGATTCACTTAAGATCATACAGCAGCAAATTTACCCCATGCTATCTAGCCTACTGTCTTTTGCATGCCCCATTTCCTTAAGCACATGCCTAACTCCTGTGAAGAAAATGCCATCATCAGTCCCCCTTACAGATATGACACCTGAGGCCGAACAATGTAAGAATCATGAGTCTGCACATCTGTCCTCGTGAACCACATCCTGAAAGCTTTGTGGCGTCTGGATGCTCCTGAGTCCCAAGACCCTTAATTAGGGTCAGAATTACCCATGTTCATTACTGCCTGGGACTCCAGTCTATCATATCAGACTTACTGGCACTATACCCCACACTTGGTGGAGCTTTTGAGAGGGAAGAAGTTTCTGGAAGGAACCTGCTTGCTCATCGTGGTGGAGGAGACCTAGACCCCAGCTGACCAAATCCATAAACAGATAAATGCTTGTCTGCCTCTGGGACTCACTTCCACACCCCCCTTTCTGTGATCCTGGGTCCCCATTTCCATGGCGTTTCCTGACTTCCCCGTTTTCCCCCCAGCTTGAAAGGATATGAATTCCATCCATCTCGGCTGAAATGACCATCACGATGCATAAAATATGACAGGAAGGAGGTCAGGGAGCTGCACTGATGTGGAGCGAAGCATCCAGCCTAGGGAATGGGCAGGTGGGGAGGGAGAGGTCCCTGGGGACCCTTCCGGCTGGAGCCGTGCTGCAGACAGCAGCCTTGGCCATCTCCATCTGTAACAGATGGCCACAGCCACTTCCACGCCAGGGTCCTGGAGGCATCACCACTATCAGGAGCAAACTGACACATTGCACATTGTCCATGTGACCCCTGCCCCGCTCCTCACACTTGGCCCTTGACTCTGAAGAGCTGGGGCTGGGGGGAAGGAGAACCATCCATTCAGGTGACAGGACAGCAGGAAAGACTTGGCTAGGATGAGGGGAAGGACTTCCTGCAAGGAAATGTTATTAAGCTCCCAGGATGAGTTATTGACAGAAGTGCTAGGGGGGAACTTCCTGAGTTTGAGAGCAAGATGGATAGTTATCCATCTGCAGAAGCTGGGCTCAGGCCAGTCTTTGCACATCCCTGACCTCTTTGGGAAGGCCTTGTATCAGCTGCGGCTGCCTGTGAGGTCATAGCTGAATGCTCCGCTGTAATAGAATGCCCCTGAGACAGAAGGCTGCTTGCAATCACTTATTTTATTATTATTTCCTTTTGTGCTGTAAAATTATTACATGCTTATTGTGCATTTTGTTTATTATGTTTTATTGCTGGGGCTGAGACTTGAACCCAAAACCTAATGCTGGCCAAGCACATGCTCCATCCCCAAACTATGCCTGTTCCTTTATAAATGTGAAGAATCTGAATAGTATTAACAAAGGAAAGGTCAACAAAATAAACCATTTCTTCTCCCTGCAAAACCTGCCCATAGATGATGACTTGGGGGGGGGTATTTTATTTACTTATTTTTATTCCTTCAAAATTTTAATTAAAATATAATTAGATCACTTCTCCCTTCCCTTTCCTTCTTCCAGGCCCTCCCATGCCACCCTGTCACTCCCTTTCAAATTAATGACCTCTTTTATTATTATTATTGTTACGTACATATATAAACACATAAATACAACCTGCTGAGTTCATTTAGCGTGGCTTGTGTGTGCATGATTTCAGGGCTGACCACTTGGCACTGCCTAATCAATTACAGGGTTCATCGTGGGAATGGGCTTGTTCTCCCTCTCTGCACTCATTAGTTGCCTGCAGTCTTTATCCAGGGTGACACTATGTGAGATTTTTCCCCTGGCCTTGTTAGCAAGTCATTTGATGTCATTGTCCAGGTCTTGAGTATAGCTTCCCTGTCATTTCAAGAAGGCACAGTCTCAGAGCAGACTTCCTGGTCCTCTGTCTCTTACAATCTTTCTGTGTCCTTCTCCGTAATATTCTCTGAGACTTAGAAGTAAGGGTTGTGTTGTAGATGCATCCGTTCAGGCTGGACACATCGCCATCAGCTAATCTCTGCATTATGACCTGTTGCGGGTTCTCTGTAATGGTTTCCATTTGCTGCGAAGAAGAGAAAGCTTCTCTGCTGAGGGGTGAGAGAGCGACACTGATCTCTAGATATAAGGATACGTTTGAGAAAGTATTTAGGAATTATGCTGGTCTGGTAAATTTTCAGGAGTAGGGTCTCTACTAAAATATAAGACCTCACTAGCCCTGGGTAGCTGGCTGGGTTCCCAGTACCAGGCGTGATTTCCCTCCTGTAGAGCCGGCCTCAAGTACAAATTAGAGAGTTGTTGGTTACCGTCAAGCTGTGAGCACCACTGGTGCATTTTTAGGAGAATCCAGCCATGCTGGTCGTTGTTGTCGTTCATAGACAGCCCAGCTGGACAGGACTATGGTTGTTTCGCTCTTCTGGGAGCTGCACAGTACTGTCAGAGTCCATGGAAGCCAGACCATTGGAAGGAGGCTTTCAGGTCAGCTCCAGTCCTGTGTCTGACGTGTGTGGTGTCTTCAGCAACAGGGGCCCACAATCAACCTCTGAGAGGAGGCCGAGGGCAACAACGAGAGCCTATATTGTTTGGGGAGTCCCCTGGACTGTCCTGGCCACAACTCAAAGTTTCTCATACCTAGTACAGGGGTTTTTGTTAGTCTATGGTTCTTGCAGGATGCCATGGCAAGACCAAGTAGCGTAACGCTCTCTCTCTCAATATATATATAATGTAGAACATATATTGCATATAGAATATGTATTACACATAGAATATATTACATATAGAATATATATTATGTAATATAAAATAATATGGTTACTTGAGGCTTTGCCAAGCATCTTTTTGTGTTATTTGTCCTTCCTTCCTCTCCTTCTGTGTTGACCTCCCTCTGCCTCTCTAATTAAAGATGCTCCCACTCCCCATTTTTCCCATTTCCCTCTTTTATATCAGCTGTGTCTCTGCATTCCCCTCTCTAGCTCCACATCCTGCGGTCCCTTTTTACTTTCCTGATTCCTGTGGTTACTCCAGGTTGTATGCTCACACTTGAAGGTTTGGAGCTAGGAACCACAGATGCAGAAAGAACACTGGCGTTGTCTTTCTGGGTCTGGGTTACCTCACTCAATACAATACTTTCTAGTTCTTTTTCTTTAATGCAGAATAGTATTTCATTGTGCATATGTACCAAATTTTCATTATTCACTCACTCATCAGTTGAAGGACATTTACATTATTTCCAATATCTGCAATGCACATATGTGTAAAAATCCTCAATAAAATATTAGCAAACTGATACAGAAATACATGGATACAATCATCCACAGTGATCAAGTTTGCTCTACATGAAACATTTTTGTTTTAATCATTAACTAAAGCAATTTGTGTGCAATTTAGAAAATTAAGAAATGAATGGAATTCATAACATAAATATGCTTAATTTTTTTTGAAGTTCAACAGAGTTAAAAGTGACATTGGTGGGTGTGTCGGCATTGTGTTGTGACAGCAAACTATGTGAGACAAACTGCTTGTGGATAAGGTCAATAGTTCAGTGTTGGAGGCTCAAGGTTCCAGGCTGCTGTTTCCCTTAGTTGGACTTTGGGGGGAACAGCTGAAGGAGCAAACGGCCAAGTGACAGAGTGAGGATATCAGTTACTTCCACTCTGCTGTGACAAAATGGCCAACAGGAACCACTTTGAAGGGCACAGTTTATTTTGGCTCACCATTTCAGGGGCTTTCAGTCCATCACGGTAGGGAAGGTGTGTGGCAGTGGCTGTTCACACTACAGCACACAGGAAGCAGAGGGATCCGGACTAGACCAAGGGGGAGTCTACTCTTCAAAATGATGTATTTCCTCCAGCCAGGCTCCACCTCTGTGTAGCACAGACTGGCCCTCCTCCTTCCGTAGGATCCTGACTGCTGAGATCCTAGATGTGGGCTACCGTGTCCAAATTCTCAGTTCAGTCTCTATGGTAAAACACTCAGGTGGCCACTCT
This sequence comes from Peromyscus nudipes, assembly GCA_902168325.1. NCBI lineage: Eukaryota > Metazoa > Chordata > Mammalia > Rodentia > Cricetidae > Peromyscus > Peromyscus nudipes. Next base: position 39,742 of record CABHPH010147484.1, read on the forward strand.
TATTATGTCCATCTTCAGTTGGGGAAACTGAGGCTTCTGGGGGTCAAATTACTCACAGCTGGTAGGAGACAGGTTCACATTGCTGTCGGAAGAGAATCTATGACTGGAACTTTACTAAACAAGCATAATTCCTAAGTACACTCTGCAATTCATCCTTAGACCCACAGATATGTGTATCTCTCCCATCTCATCCAAGACACACTCAGAGACATTTGTTTCCATGGCGATTCTAAATCCAGTGAAGTCGATGATGAAAATCAGTCATCACTCTATCGATCTATTTTTTTATCTTCTATATATTCGTTCATCAGTGTGCCCTCCATCCATCTTCTCATTCATTCATGCATCCATCCATCCAGCAACGAGCCATCTATCAATCTATCTGTGCATGCATGGGTGCATACCTCCTGCACCCATGCCACCATGCCTGCATGGGTGCTTCCATTCCATCAGTGTGCCCATCCATCCATCCATCCATTCATCCATCCACCCACCCACCCACCCACCCACCCATCCATCCATCTACCCATCCATCCATCCATCCATCCATCCATCCATCCATCCATCCATCCATCCATCTATCCATCTATCTATCTATCTATCTATCTATCTATCTATCTATCTATCTATTCGTCCATCTACTTATTTATTTATTTATAATGTGGCTTCTGGGGATCTAACTCAGTTCCCCATGCTTACAAGGTAAGTGCTTTAGCAACTGAGGCATTCCCCCAGCCTGTATCAGGTTCTTTACACACATAAAGACAGTGGTTGGACTTTCCATTGCCACAGGCAGAAAAACCGGGGACCCTGCTCTCAGTCATCACAGCGTGGACACCTCCTCTCAGAAGAGCCTTCCCAGTTCGTTTCTTTGAGAATGCCCAGTTTTAAAAATCTTGCCTGGCTCACGAAGAGCTTAAAGCACCTTCTAAAGCCCGAAGGAGAGACCAACAGCCCCTCTTCTTTGGTGGTGCATTCATAAACAGATGCAAGACAGGAAATAGATACCCTCTGCCCCTGCTCTGGGGTGTCTGTGGATAGAACAAAGAGCCAGGTTCTGTGCCCGGGCCAGTGGAGCCTGTAACATGATTGCTGCCTGATGGCAGCGGAATGGATTCAAGGCCCTGGTCCATCTGGTTTGTGTATCGTGAACGAGCTGTTAAAGTGTCAGGACTTAACTTCTCTGAATTTGAGGAAGTCTCCCGAGGTTTTATTGAGCAGTTAAGATGGGTGTAAACCTCACTGGCGACCAGCTTTTCGTATATGCACTCAGAAAGAGGCATGGTTCATGGGATGGGGAAGTACAGGGGGTCCGAAAAACAGGTTAGACCCTTAGACTAACTGAGGAGTTGGGACTTGGCACCCACACTACACTGAGCACACCCTGTGCTCAGCATCTCCTCGGGGACATCTGGACAAGGCAACCTCACTGGGTCACAGGGCTGTTTGGACACAAATAATAATAAAAGCGGTCAAGTTGTAGACAAATGGGAGGTGTGTTCATTAGCTTCTTTTTATTCTTTTTAAATGTATTTTTTGAATTATTTTACATTTTAAATTAGTTTTTAAATGTTTAAAATATTTTTATTACTATCTTTTATATTTATGTTTTTTCGTGGAAAGTTCCAGAGTGACAATAGGGACTCTGTCTCCTGCTTTTGCTCTTCTGTGCTCCCGGTCAGGCTGAGACAGAACTTCTATGTGGTGACCAGGAGATCAGAACATGGCTCTGGCCCGTGAGCTCTCAGGGTCTGCCAATCTGCTTCCTCCTGATGTTAAGGTCACAAACACACGCCACAATACCTGGCTTTTTTCTTGGAGTCTGGAGATCTGGACTCAGGTCCTCACACTTACGCAGCAAGCGCTTTATCCACAGCGCCATCTTTCCAGCCCCACATTACATCTTGAACTTGAGCAGACCTCTGGGACTGTTTTGACCAACAGTGCGGAGGAAGTGATGTCATATGATTTCCAAAACCAGTACTTGATAGCAGCTTGATTTCCTCCCTGTTCTGGGCAGGTTGCTTGCTCCTAGAGCCTGGCTGCCATACTGTGAGGAAGCCCAAAGTTGCCGGTGCAGGGAGATCATGTGGAGATGCCTCAGCCCACACTGGCCAACATCCTGGCTTCGATCATAGCCAATGGTCTGCAACAACTGCTTCACGTGTGAGTGGAGACTCTTCCAGACTAACTCCCGGCCGCTGGTACAGCCTCAGCTGTCACACACCCCCAGCGGAAGTCCCAGATATTGTGGGGCAGAGATAAGCTGTTCCCACTACTCCCTTTCCAAACTCTCAACCCATCAAATGAGGGAGCAGAAAGGAATGGTTCTTTTACCTCACTACGTCTTGGGTCCGTTTATTAGGAACCAGTAGTAACCGGAACACTTACTGTTACTGTTGTTGCTACTTGCAATGAGATATTATTTATCTCAAGACAAACTGTCAATGACGTCTCCCAACAGCACAGAAAAGTTATTGAATTTACTCAGAAAACTGTTTCCTTGTCTTTATTTGCTCTTTCTCTTTGCTTCCACCCCTCCCTCCTTCCTTCCCCCTCCCGCCTTCTCTCCTCCTCCCTCGTTCCCTTCTTCCTCCTCCTCCTCCATCCTCTCCTCCCTCTCTTTTGGATCTCACATAGCCCAGGATGGCCTCACACTATGTACCTGAGGATGACCTTGAATTTCTAATCCTCCTGTCTCCGTCCCCAGAGTGCTGAGCTCACAGGCACACCCACCATGCTCAGATTTATTCAGGGCATGGGCGTTACCCTAGAACTTGCCCATACCAGGCAAACACTCTACCAACTGAGCTCCACCCTCCACCCACCTTACCTAGAAAGACATTCTGCTTTGTGTCCTCTGTGACTGTAGCTAAGTCTCTCTGTGTCATCGGTGCACACGTGTGGGTGGAGATATCAATTTATTTTCCTAAATTATTTTAGTCAGGACACAAACACAAAGGCTCCTAGAGGCAGGAGAGTGCTTGGGGCTCCACTTCATTTTTTGTCACTGAGGGCTCCTGCAAGAGCCGCCCCAGACTGCCCCACGTTGCCCAGCATCAGGGTTGCTATGGGAACCAGAGCCCTCTCCTATGAAGAGGCCAAAGTGCTGCCTTGACCACTTGAAAGCTTAGCCAGGGGGCCTGCTGCTCTGAGCCCACAAGTCAGCCCAGCCTGCTGAAAAGCCTCCTGCTGGATGCTATTGCTTTTAACACAGAGGGTTGGATGCTTTGCAGGGTTGGGAGGTCCTTGGGGGATCCAGTTTCAGCCTTTCGCTCCTAAAACACCCCTCCCTGCCCTGGTCACCTTTCAGTTCCTTGGATGCCACAGACACACAGACAGCTGACCTGCAACCAGGCCCTTTTTCTACCTGGGTTGCCTGCCTGTTGCCCCCCCCATCTTCACCCCACCCCACCCCAGCTGTGAGCTTCTGAGCCTCCTGTTGGCCGGACTGGCTTTTCCTGCTGCAGGTGCACAGAGTCCCTTACCCTACTGTCTTCCAAGTTCACCAACGTGCCTCGAGCTTTAGATGGAGGTTTGCTGTCTCTGCAAGGGCCGGGAAATGAGTTGCTCTCTCCACCCCAGTCTCCCTGTGAAATGTAGCACAGATCCCAACACCCCGTAGGTGATGAGTTTGTGTGGAATAAATGATAGAATGCTTTTTTTTGATGCTTTATCTTCCGAGGGCAACTGTGTAAACAGTAGAGCATTCCTTGAGGAAAGACAGGACAAAACAGAACCCTAGAACAGGATGTGCTGATTTCGACCCACTGCTTCCCTGGTCTTTAATCTTCCGTAGGAGGCCGTGTGCGGACACAATTCCGGGTGAGATCCTCCGGACTCGCGTTCTGATTTAGTTATTCATGATCCTTTGACCCTGGATAAAGGACTTAATCTTCTATTCCTCATCAGTAAAATGGGGACAATTGTGGTCTGGCTTCACAGGGCCGTTTCTGAGCTGTAGCTGCTAACACGTGGGTGCCACTGATACCCGAGTCTACCTCCCAACAAGGGCTGTGAGTCAGTGGTTGTTACTTATCTTAGGGATGCCTCTACTTTGCTGGTTGCTGTCTCCCCAGTCCAGGGCTCTGCCCAAGTGGCTGCACAGAGCCAGCCCTGGTCCTGTTTTGTGACAAATGGTTGCCTGGTGTCCTTTTGTGCTTGCTCTTCTGGATTCTAGACCTTCCTACATGGGAGCAAAGCTTTGGACAGGGACCCATAGAGAATGCACCATGTCTGTAGGGGACCTGTTGGTTCAGTGGCTAGGGAACAGTACCCTCTTGGAAACAATCACTTTCCATGAAGATGAATGGCAATCCCTTGACAGGGATCTCACAGAGAGGGATCAGGATCCAGGACAAAGGGGTGTCAGGTAGAGAAAACAAAATGACCAAATTCACCATTGGAAAGTCTGAGAACAGCTTAGGTTGGTACAGGGGTTTGGAGGAGGGGAAGTTTTCAAGTGTGTGTCTGGAAAACTAGAAGGGAAGGTACCCTACTGCCTCCTGAAAGTGACCCAGAGTCTCGTCATAGCTGAAATTGTAGAAGATCAGCCCTTGAAGGAAATATTGGGACCCCAACCACTTCCTCCTCTGCTTCTCAACACCCTGATTAACAAGTCTTCTCTACGACATACTCTTGCCATGAAGTCCTGAGTCACCGTGGACCCAAAGCAACAGGGCCTATGGCCATGCACCAAGAACTCTGAAACCAGCATCCTTTTAAGTGTATTTTGGGGATTTGGGCACAATAATGGAAAGCTGATGACTGCAAAACACTAGAGGTGCTAAGTTTATCCGTGGTGAGAAGATGATGATGGTGATGATGATGGTGGTGGTGGTGGTGATGTTGGTGGTGGGGATGATAATGGTGGTGATCTTGATGACAGTGATGGTGGTGAGGATGATGGTGGTGATGTTAATGATAATGGTGGTGGTCTTGATGACAGTGATGGTGGTGATGGTGATGTTGATGGTGGTGATGTGATGGTGATGGTGATGGTAATGATGATGGCAGTGATGATGACAATGGTGGTGGTCTTGATGACAGTAATAATGCTGGTTGCGATGGTGATGTTGGTGGTGATGATGGTGGTGATGGTAACAAAAGTGGTGATAGTGAATCTGGTAATAGTGATAGTCATGACGGTAATGATGATGTTTATGGTGGTGCGGAGAGTGGTGATGGTGATAATGAATGATAATTATGATGGACCAAGAAGATACCTTGCTCTTGGCAAAATCAATCCCTGGCCATCTGTCACTGGCTGCTGTAATGCAGAGATGCACCCCAGGATCATTTTTGGTGCAGCCATCCCTAACTGAAGGAGGCCCTCACTGGGATGATCAGGTAGAGGCTGGAGCTGAGAGAATTGGTCCTTCCATCCTGAAGGAGATGCTGGGCAGCACACTATGGTATCCACTACAGATGTTATTCTTGCTGACAAACCAGGAGACTGAGGCATGGGGTTCAGAGTTTGGGGAGTGTTTGTAGGATTCAGATTGCAGAGGCTTGGACTCAAGTCAATTTTAGACTTGGAGCTTGCCAGAAGACAAGCCAGAGGAGTGTATTTACCCAGTCTATGGTACAGGAGAGAGTATAGAGTGGGGAGAGAGAGAGAGAGAGAGAGAGAGAGAGAGAGAGAGAACACAGATAACCACATCAGACCAGAAGAGACATTTAGAAAATAAGATTTGCTTCTGCCATTAAAATAATTAGCTGGTTAGGAAAGGTCACCCACCCCCCCCACTCTCCCCCCCCCCCCCCCTCCCCCCCCCCCCCCCCCCACCCCCCCCACCTGCCCCAGGATGCTGAGGCCAACATTTACCCCTTCTCCTCAGTGGCCGTCCTTCCCTCCCTCCAAACACACATTCAGAATGAGCTGTGGTTAAGTACTTCTTCAAGTCCTGGAATCTGAAAGACTTGGCTGTGAAGCTTTTTGTTTGCCCTTTGGAGCTGTGTGGGCAGATAATGTGCCTTTCCTGGCTTTCTGTGTCTTTATCAATTAAAGGAGGGTGTTGACCGTGTCTGCCTCCGGCTGTTGATGGGACTCACAGAGATAAAGTCTTGAAAATCCCTAACACATTAGCCGGAGCAAAGTCTTCAAAGTCCCTGGCACATTAGCAGGTGCCTAACAGTGTTTAATTATTTGTGGTATCCATACCCTCAAAGCTTTTCTCTTTTCCAAGTCCAAGCTCTTGAAGAGCGGTCAGCATCTTCTCTCTTGAGGAGCAGCTTGCATCATCTTTGTGGACCCAGAGGTTGCTTCGGCTGCAATCATCTTCGTACACACAACTTGGCATTCTTCTAGAGACCAAAACAACCGATCCATGAATGCCCGATTTGTTGGAGCCCTGTCTGAAATCATGGGGGCTGGGGGAAAAAAAAAGGGCCAAAAAACACCTTTGCCCTCACTACAACCATCTGCTTCCTTTGAAGACTTGAACCACCGGGGAATCCTTTAGCCTTAAACTCATCAGGTTTCCACTCCTCAGACTGGCGCCTTCATGGTTTTCGATTGACCCATGGTAGCTGACACTCAGGTTAGACCCCGAGCCGCAGGAAGTGTAGATACCTGCTGGGGAGGGGCTTCAAATACAAACTGAACACTGTTAGAGCTAAAAATCAGTTCATCCCACTGAAAGCCTGTGAGAGAAGGAAAGAGGGAGGAGAGAAGGGAAGAGTACCAGTTTCTTGGATGGACAGGATCTCATCTGGAGCTGTGTCTTCCTAACTGTGTGATCCTAGGCAAAGCATTGACTCCTTCCAAACCTCAACCCCCTATCCACAAGGTGAAAATAAAACCGTGCACCTTAGGAACGTTCTATAAGGAACAGCAATGAGATTGCTGGCACATAGTAGGTCCTCAATGATGCTTTTATCTTCATTAATCAATTTTTAAAGATTTTTTTTGAGACAGGGTTTCTCTGTGTAGCTTTGCGCCTTTCCTGGAACTCACTTGGTAGACCAGACTGGCCTCGAACTCACAGAGATCCACCTGCCTCTGCCTCCCGAGTGCTGGGATTAAAGGCGTGCGCCACCACCGCCCGGCAGATTTATTTTTTTTAATTCTGTGTTTGTGTGTGGGGGGCTATGAACACATTTTAAAAGATTTATTTTTATTGATTTATTTTTAAATTCTGTTGGGGGTGGGTATGCACACACAAGCACAGGTAGCTAAGGAGGTCAGAAGAGGGCACTGGACCCCCTGTCGCTGGGTTGCATGTGGTTGTGAACCATCCAACATGGGTGTCTGGAACTGCTGGCTGGCTGATTTTATGTCAACTCGACACGAGGTAGAGTCACTGGAGAAGAGGGAGTCTCAATTGAGAAAATGCCTCCATAAGATCAGGCAAGTACTGAGCAGAGCTCCAGGAGTCCTCCTAAAGAAAGGGAGGAGAGATTGTAACAGCCAGGGGAATCAAGGTCATGATGGAGGAACCCACAGAGACAGCTGGTCTGAGCACATGGGAGCTCATGGACTCCGGACCAACAGCTAGGGAGCCTGCATGGGACTGACCTAGGCACTCTGCATGTGTGTGACAGTTGTGTAGCTTGGTCTGTTTGTATAAGGTCCTAGTAGTGAGATCAGGACCTATCCTTGGCACTTAGCTGGCTTTGGGGAACCTGTCCCCCATGCCGGATTACCTCACCCAGCCTTGACACAAGGGGAGGAGCTTGGTCCTGCCTCAACTTGACGTGCCATGCTTTGTTCGAGGCCGTAGGAGGTCTGCCCCTTTCTGAATGGAGACTGTGGAAGAGTGGATGGGGAGGGACGGTATTTGGGAGTGGGGGTAGGGAACAGGAGGAGAGAAGAGAGGGGAAACCGTGGTCAGTATGTAAAATAAGTGAAAAAAGTGTTAATTAAATAAAATTAATAAAAAAGAATTAAATCTAAAAAAAAAATTAGGCTTTAGGCAAGCCTATAGGACATTTTCTTCATTAGTGATTGATGGGGGAGGGCCCAGCCCATGGTGGGTGGTGCCATCCCTGGGCTGGTTGTCCTGGGTTCCACAAGAAAGCAGTCTGAGCAAGCCATGGAGAGCAAGCCAGTAAGCAGCACCCCTCCGTGGCCTCTGCATCAGCTCCTGCCTCCAGGTTCCTGCGCTGACTTCCTTTGATGATGAACACTGATGTGGAAGCGTAAGCCAAATTAACCCTTTCCTCTCCACGTTGCTTCGGTCATGGTGTTTATCACAGCAACAGTAACGTTAAGACAGGGACCATACTCAGGTCCCCTGAAAGAGTAGTATGAACCACTGAGCCACCTCACTAGCCTCTAATCATCTTTAAAAAAATACTAGCCTCAGTTAATAGAGAGAAGGTCATTTGAGGCCAGTTTCTCTACACCAGTCTAGCCACATGATGAGTTGCAGTACACAGTGGTCCTTGTTCAAAAACAAAGGCGAAAGCAAAACCAAGAACCAAAACCAAAAAGCAAAACCAAACGACAAAACAAAACACACACACACACACACACACACACACACACACACACACACACACACAAAGCAGCTGAAAACACGCATAAAGAAATGATGATGGACAGGTGTTTCACACACATCCCTTCTGCTCACTCCAAGCTGTCATTGCTTGTAGAGCACCCAGATAAAGTCACTAGAAGTTTGAAGGTGGCAGTACTAGATTGTCAGTTGGGGGAAGGAGCCCTCTGGGCACAGGCTCTGTTCTTGCTGAGGCTGAATGAGCTGGCAGGAGAATTCCCCTGACTCTCTAGAGCTTTCTTACTGCCCTGGAAACCCACCTCCAGCTCCTAAGATGCAAATATGACATCTTTGATTTCCACACCCCTCCAGGCTTCCTGCCAGCCACCTCTATTCCTTCACCCCTCCTCTACTCCTTCAGAAATGTTTATAGTCATATATTGGGGAATATAGAAAAAGGAAGATGGGCAGAAAGAATGGACGATAGCTAGTCTGTGTCTCAAGTCCATCAGAATGTGACATTCAAGCGGGATTCTAAATCAGGCCGCTTGTGGACTGGTCCTGAGCATTGACGATGACCTGCACATTCTCTTGAACCCATCTCAGTGCCCACCCCTCTAACACCACACAAACCCACACTAACACCACACTCGGTGCCCACGGCCTCTAACCCACCTCTGAACTTTTCAGACAAAAGGCCCCAACAGTGGCACATTCCCTCCCGACTCCTGAAGTAAAACAGATGCTTGTGGACCGGCGTGTGATTGACACAGCATATCGGCTGCTTCCATTTCAATTAATGCAGAGAGGGATCGTTAACTCAGATCAAATTCATTTCAAATATGTTCATCTCTCCCTGCTCCCCGTGGAGAGGGCGATATGGATGGTGTGCGGGGAGGGGGAGGGGGACCAGACAGCACGATTTAATTTTTCAAGTAACACCATTCAAATAAAAATACGTTTGTTCCAATGAGATTGTCCTGAAACAGCGTTTGCATTGATGGTTCTGGGGGTAATTCTATTAGCTGGAGCCTATTTTTCATCGAGAGTCAGAGGGAAAAAAAAAGGGGGTGAGAGAGTGGGGAGGGAAGTATGGAGAGCTGGATGCGACCTTATGTAGCTACACACACTAGACATGTTAACCCATTTTAGCTTGTTTTTTCCTCCTAAAGTCATTAAGCGTCCTGTTGCCTGCCACTAGACTGAGGGGGAGCTGCATGGGCTCCAGCGTTCGGGGGAGCTGTGTGGGCTCCAGCGTTCAGTGGAGCATGCAAACCACATGCCGGCTGCTACTCAGGAGGCTGGAAATCATACAGGGTCTAAGACACAGATTTCTGCATGGTTCCCCGAGAGCAGACCAGCTAGCAAGTGAAGGAAGAGTGTGTACCTGCACATGCAACCACAGAATATATGCACACCGGAGCATCGTGCGTAGTCTAACATGGCTGCGTGTGTGTGTGTGTGTGTGTGTGTGTGTGTGTGTGTGTGTGTGTGTGTGGCAATACAGTGGTGTATTCTGAGAAATGTGCTATTTGGCAGTTTTGTCGTGGGCATAAGTGAGTCATCTTATGTCATCAAAAGTATGGCCTGCTGAAAAGGGGAAGTGGACTCAAAGCTGCATTCCTTACCAAGAACCTACTTGCGATTGATAGGTGCTGGGAAAGGGAAAATCGGTTTTTGACAATGGAGTGTCACTGACTTAATCAATCACACTCCAGGGCAGGCCCTATGCCCAGGAGGAATTGGCCAACACAAAGGACTCCATGTTTTGTTTTGTTTTGTGGTGGGATTTTTTTATTTTTGTTTTATTTTGGCATTTTGGGGGCATGTATTAAATTTGTCATTTTTTTGTCTTATTGGTGTTTTGTTTGTTTTGAATTTTTGTTTTTTGTTTTGGGGCAGTTGAGAGAAAGAAAGAGAGAGAGAGACAGAGAGAAAGAGAGAGAGAACATGAACTTGGGTGGGGAGGACCTGGGAGGAGTTATGGGATGAGGAAAAACATAATCAGAATACATTGCATGAAAATATTTTTGTATGGAAAAAAATGTATGGCCTGCTTCATGCCAGGGCTCTGTGGGACGACCCTGGTACAGGTGGCCCATTGTCCAAGTATTAGTATATGGTTGGTGCCATGGCTATCTGTTGGGCATGGTGGTTCTCATTTCTTGATAGGCTGAGGCAGGAGGATTGCCCGAGTTCAAGCCATCCAGAGGTTCTGTTGTTGTTGTTTGTTTGTTTGTTTTTTAAAAAAGCCACCTCTTCATGAGATAGTATGTATATGAATGCCAACTCCCATTCATATATACAAACAAGCATGTATATATAATAGACATACTGTATGCATACCTGTGTGTACTCACATATATGCTCACTATATATGCAGGCACTTATATTCAACATACATGAATATCTATCTACATATGCATGCACTATATATGTGCACACATGTACATATACATAGAATGCATAGTCAGCTCTGGATAAGATTACATATGTATGCATACTCATGCCTACATGCAGGTCAGAAGTTTGAAATCACCAAACACTCAGAGGCTGAGATAGGATGATCATTGTGAATTCAAGGCTTGCCTGGGTTACCTAGTAAGTTTGGGGCAAGCCTGGGCTATAGCATGAGCTCCTATCTCAAACAAACAAGCAAACCAATAAAAGACATTTGAAACGGCCACTGTGTCCTGGGTACACACGACCTGCCTGCGGTTCCATACTCAGACCCGGATTCCTTGTGAGACAAGGAAGCAGAGACCAACAGGCGATGGCAATGAACTCAGGATAGTCATTAGCAAGTGCAGGTGCTGGGGCACAGGATCAACCCCAGGCCTGGTTCGAACCTGAGATGTGGTTCTTAGCGGCTTTGGTGTTTGTCAATAACAGGCCTCAGGAGGTCTCAGGAGGTGACAGCTTCCTATGTTCTCTGTTTCCTTCTAGTCTGCGGAATGGAAGCTCCCCGGTCCTCCCTGGAGTCTCCGCCCAGGGTGCACTTGCGACTTCCTTGTTCACACCAGGCAGTTCCCCAGTGTGTGCACTCCTGGTGCCCCCTTCCTGTAGCCCGCACGACTCCTACCATATCTTGGTTCCTACAGCTCAGCTTGAAGTGGGGGCCCCAGGTGCGCAGATTTCGGTCCATGGTTCAGCAGGAACGTCGGGAGGCATACGGAACCCTCACTAAGATTGCTTCACCTCTCCCCCTGGTCCTAGCCGCATTCGGTCTTGGAGTTATTAGATACGTAGATTGACATGAGGCTGGAGGTTAACTGGGAGGTAGGACTCTGGTGACACAGCTGCCTGAGAGTCACCCATGGCTCTGTCCGTATCCCCAACAAAGTGACTGGTCTACCATCTTGACTCAGATGGAATTCTTTCTTTGGTCAGCTTGTGATGTCTGGGTGAAGACTTTTGTTAGTCTAGGAGCCCGTGTGTGTGAGAGTTTGTGGGAGCATTCCCGTAGAGGCCAGTAGACAATATAGGGTGTCATTTCTCAGACTCTGCCCACCATTGAAACAGAATGTTACACTGGGACCTGAGGTTCACCGATTAGACTGGGCTGGCTGACCAGAGAGTCCCATGGATCCTCCCGTTTCCACCTCCCCTGTGCTGGGATTGCACATTTGAGCCACCATTCTGTTCAGCTTGTTACATGGGTGCTAGAAATGTAAAATCAGGTCATCGTGCTTGCAAGAAAAGCGCGCTATAGACTGAGCCATGTTCCTAGCCCCACCGCAACACACTTTTATTTCCAGCCCAATAAAATGGGAAATCAACATCCACCTCCCCTAGGGAAGCTTGTCAGGAAGGAGTGTTGCTGATTTGCTTGTGAATGTCACTGTCCCATTTTTTTTTCTATTCTGGTTCCACAAGAACTTTTTTCCAGTTGTCTCCCAAGTGCAGCTTGGGTGACTCAAGCGCTCATGTCAGGACAGCAACGAGGCCACGGACATCTGGAGCAGGAACCAGAGCCTCAAGATGTCGTGAGTTACACGCAGAGACTCTACAGGATGTGTCCAGAGATGGGACCACCCAGAATGACAGAAGTGGCCCAGGTGGAAGAGTTTTCACGGCAGAAAGAGGAGCAGGGCTCCAAACAGAAGTCACCAGAAGCATCAGGCCATGCTGAAAGTCTCCATTTGGCAGTTTAGAAACAGGTGTTTTGTGTTTGTGTCTCCCTTTTGAACAGTGAACCAAATATTATGTTGGCACAGAAAGGTTCTGGGGGAGGAGGTGATCTCTCTTTCTGAAGTCCTACTATGTGCCTACTGAAGAGTTAACCTGGTGAATTAAAGCTCTCTGTACACGTGGAAGCCATCAGAGATTAGATCAAGATGATACCCAAAGTAACTCCACTAGCCTGGGGAGTCTGGACGGAAACATTTTCCAGAACCTTCCAGATTTTTTTAGTTTCACAACAGTTTTCCAAGGTCAATGTTATTTTCATCCATCCATTAGAGATGAGGCAACTCAGGCTCAGAGTGGCCAAGGAGCCAAGCCAAGGCCACACAGCTAGTACGTGGCAAAGCCAGGCTGTATGCCTGGGACATCTCATCCCAAATTGGTTACTTTCTACTACCAAGGCAGCCAGGGCAAGCTGGCCCCATCCCAGTGTCTCTCAGTCACGTACACCTGGTAACGATCAATGCCACCAGAGTCCAGGTGGCCTCCATCCAAAGATTCGTCCCAGAGGGATGGACGCTAAGGGTCCTTCATTGTATAATCATAAAAGACCACTGAAAGTTGAAACAGGACCCTGGCAATGCAGCTCAGCCCAGCAGAGTGTTTGCCTAGCATGCATGCAGCCCTGAGTCCTGGTCCTAGCTGAGTGTGGGGTACAACCTGTAATTCCTGCACCCCGATGGCAGAGGCAAGAGGATCAGGAGTTCAAAGCCATCTCAGCTACAAAGCAAGTTCAAGGATAGCTTGCACTGGAAGCCCTGTGTCAAAAATAAAATAAAACAAAAGACTCTCGGAAAAAAAAGATGGAGGCCAGGTCAGGTCACAGTGGCCTAGGAACCCATTACTGGTATTTACACTGTCTTTTTTTTTTTTTTTTTTTAAATCCAATGGCTTGCTGGGACTTTCCTCAAGATCCTCTGGAGGTGTGATTCCTGGAGAGAGGAAGTGTACCATTTCCTTTGAGGAGGCTTGGGCTTCTGATGGGGGGGGGGGACACGACGACGACGGGGGACACGACCACTTGGGTCACCTGTTTCTCTCAGCTTTCCTTAGCTGTCAGGTGACCTCCCGACACACTTCCATCCTTGGCCAGCAAACACAGGGAGGAGTAGTCTGTCCAACAAGGGCCAGCCAGATGGCCTTGCTATATCCACCAGGCTGACCCAGGCTCACTTTCGACCTGTGATGACTGAGCCATCTGTCCCCTCCCCCTGGGCAAAGTGTTGATGTTGTGTGGAACATGGCAGGTGGCTGGAGGTGAGGTGACAGTGCCGAGGTCACCGGGCGGCCAACTTCAAACCAGAGGCCAGGGGCCGGTAAACAACTGGGGGAAAACCCTGTCCAAGTTAAACGAACTGCAGGAGTGAGAGGTAGGTGGACAGGTGACAGATCGGGATGGGAGAAGGCCTTGGGACACCCAGTGGGTGTGAGGTGAGGGTTAACCCTGTCTTCACTGTCGGCTTCTGGGTGCACAGCAATTCCCCAAGTGATCACACATGGAAAAAATACAAAACCCTGTAGGATTGGAGGCAATTAAAACACCAGAATATACTAATAGAGAGACAGAGCTCACAGGCCCACCAAAGTGACCCCTGGATGTATTAATATAAGTATCCTGATTGCAACAAATGAGACAGCAGGGTCCCCTCAAAGTTTTAACTGAGAACAGTATATCATCATGTGTTCTAGTTGCTGGGGCTACTAGTATTGAAAAAACAAGTGGATTTAAAAAAAAAAAAGCCAGAAAAACAAACATGTTCTCATGGAGTTTTCAAAGTAATAGAAATCAATTTAATGGAAATAGTAGTGAAATCGCACAGTATTGCTGAAATGTGTAGTGAAGAAAGTGAAAACGAGATTTAGGAACTGGGTGTGGTGTCCTGTGTTCATGTGTGTAAAGATGCACTTCCGTCCATGTGCACATACTGCGTGCACATATGGAGGCCAATAGGTCAACATTAATGTCTCCCTCAATCACTTCGCACCTTCTGTTTGAGGACAGGATTTCTCACGGAACCTGAAACTCAGTTTGGGCTAGACTGAGTGGCCAGTGAGTCCCAAGAGTCTGCCTGTCTCCTGTCCCCAGAACTGGGGTTACAGGAACCCACCTCCACCACGATCCAGTTTTTCTGCAGGCCCTGGGGCTCTGACTCAGGTCCACGTGCTTGTGAGGTTGGCCTTTCACCCATTGCACCATCTTCCCAGATCCAGTGGTTTGGGAGTTAAGTGGGGTTAGCAGAAAAAAAATGTCTTTGAGAAAATGATGTCTGAGCAAAGTCCAGAAGTGGGTGAGACAGAAGGTGAGAATAAAGGCGGGGGGGATGGAGGGAGGCAGAGAGAGAGGGAGAGAGACGGAGAGACAGAGACACACACACACACACACACACACACAGAGAGAGAG